>JASAMV010008698.1:0-18109 GCA_030248065.1 Rhynchonema sp. JSB1_4
TTGCTGATGTTTCATTAGGCACTGGAATAAACGTAAGTGTGTTCTGAGCTGTTTGATACCGAACAGTAGACATTGAACCATATTCCCGGCGCGTGCTGTCTTGCCACCAGAGACACAGGGCACGGAGATATTGAAAGATTGCAATATTCTCTTTACTCCTCTCCTTGTTGAACCATCGTGCGCAACCGAAGACTGCACAGTTACCGTCGTGAGGTTGAAAAGAAGAAACAGTTGCCTGGGTTTGCACGAAAGTTTCGATATCGGCTGGGTGTTGGTTCAAAAGAGTTCGCGCCGGGAATATGGTTCAATGTCTACTGTTCGGTATCAAACAGCTCAGAACACACTTACGTTTATTCCAGTGCCTAATGAAACATCAGCAAAGTGGTGCAAGCTAGTATCGTTCTTTTATGCCAGTCAGCCAGGGAAGGGAACCATATTTCTTTTATGCCCCTTGGGGCATCACGGGGTTAACGGCCGTTAACCTCCGTATACCTTGGTTGGGAACCGAACGATCGAGGTTTTGCGTTGCGGGGTTAGTAATATGTCTATCGGAAGGACAGTTCGATAGGATGAGAGACCGCGGAAATTTTTTTTCGAAATTCTCAAGTGAAACATCACCAGGCTGGATTTAGTGGTTTTTGCCTATACCTTGTGTGTTAAAAAGGGGGGGGGGGGGGGGGGGGGGGGGGATGGTTTTTTAAGGATGTTTTGATGTTTTGGAGGGGGAGGCCGCCGGGCCACAAAACGCTGAAAATTTCAGCTCGATCCACCCAGTAGAAAGGTGTTTTTCAGCCACCCGAAAAATCGTGTGTTCGGCGGCGACATAAAGTGGGACAGATGACAACTGCGCTAAGGATCCTGAATCAGGCCGGGCAAGTCGTATATCGTTCGATTCGTCTAGTCGTGGGGACGATGGCGAAAGATGTACAAAAAATTAATATCGCTTCTATCGCGAGAAAACGGCCGGTGATGTTTCACTTAGTTTTTGGTGGTTAGTCGGACAACTAATGTTTTTGTGAGCATTATTCTGACCGTGTGTGACTTGTTTTGGTTGATATTTTGATTGGTTTGGAGAGCCTGTCTGCGGGTTTGACAGTGATGAAAACTTCAGATTGGTCCACCCTGTAAAAACGGGTTTTTGGGTCACCCAAAAAGTGGTAAAATTTGTGTTCGAGTTCAGGTTTGCGAGGTTGGCGCGGTTTAATGTGGTTTGGGTTGAGCGATGTTTTTACTGTTTTTCAGAGTCCGTCTGGAGGTCAAAGAAGTGTGAAAAGTTCAGATCGGTCCACCCTGTAAAAACCGGTTTTTTGGGTCACCCAAAAAGCGGTGAAATTTGTGTTCGAGTTCAGGTTCGCGAGGTTGGCGCGGTTTAACGTTTTTTGTGTTGAGTGCGTGTATTGATGTTTTTGTTTTTAACCTTCGAGGTTAATGAAGTGTGGAAATTTCAGATCGGTCCACCTTGTAAAATCCGGTTTTTGGGTCACCCAAAAGTGGTAAAATTTCTGTTTGAGTTCAGGTTTGCGAGGTTGGCGCGGTTTAATGTGATTTGTGTTGAGCGATGTTCGATTGTTTTTTCAGAGTCCGTCTGGAGGTCAAAAAACCATGAAAATTTCAGATCGGTCCACCTTGTAAAAACCGGTTTTTGGGTCACCCAAAAAGTGGTAAAATTTCTGTTCGAGTTCAGGTTTGCGAGGTTGGCGCGGTTTAATGTGGATTGTGTTGAGCGATGTTTCGATTGTTTTTCAGTGTCCGTCTGGAGGTCAAAGAAGTGTGAAAATTTCAGATCGGTCCACCTTGTAAAAACCGTTTTTTGGGTCACCCAAAAGTGGTAAAATTTGTGTTCGAGTTCAGGTTTGCGAGGTTGGCACGGCTTAATGTGGTTTGCGTTGAGCGATGTTTTGATTGTTTTTGAGAGTACGTCTGCAGGTCAAAGAAGTGTGAAACTTTCAGATCGGTCCACCGTGTAAAAACGGGTTTTTGGGTCACCCAAAAACGGTGGAATTTGGGTGCGATTCAGGATTCAGTTGATTTTGTGTGATAGTTTGATTGTTTTCGAATAAGTGTGCGGCGGCTGTGTTGGATTGAGCGTGGCTGGTTTGCAGCTTGACAGTTTTGAGAGTTAGTCACGTTAAAACTGAAAGTATGCTTATAATGGATCGTTTCACATGTGTTAATTTGAATTCCCGAGCGTAGGTCGGACTTAAAAGCATGTGTGGTCGTTGTAAGCGATTTCGTGAAAGGTGCGTGAATTGATATAAGCGATTTCGTGCATATAAGCGCATGATTTCAACTGCCGCGCACCCATTTCTTTGCGCGACACTAATCTCTTAGCTGATTGGTTGTGATAAGCTTTGTTAATCCCCCGTGGGAAAGTTGCGCGTGGGAAAGTTGCGCGTGTGAAAGTTTATTATTATGTGTGCTTTTTCTCACGCTTGATCATGCTGTGCATTCTTGTTTGTTTTATTTGGTGCGGGTTTCGTAAAGTTATGGCTTTCTGATTGAAGCCGAGTCTTTTTATGAAATTAAATAGGCAAATCATGGATAATTTCTATTTTGCCAAGTGCTATCGACGGCGACGCAGCGAGCCGACGGAGATCGCTTTTGCCCGTTAGTTGGAGGAGTAGCCTGTCCAGCCTGCGTTTTGTGATGTTAGTTGAGGGACTATCCTGTGTGTTTTGTGACGCCAGCCAGTACTTCTAATGTTGTATTGTGTACAGTCAATCAACAGCCTGTCCAATCTGTGTTTTATGACGTTAATTGTCGGACTAGCCTGTGCATTTCGTGCCGTTAGTTGTTGGACTAACCAATCCAGCCTGTGCGTTTTGTGTTTAGAGATATTAGTCATGTCTTGTATTGACACTCAAGGGCATCGACGGCGACGCAACGCGTCGACGGAGATCGCCCTTGCCTGTCAGTCTTGCCCGTTGGTCGGGGGACCAGCCTGTATATTTTTTGACGTTAATTGTCGGACTAGCCTGTGCATTTCGTGCGTTAGTTGGTGGACACCTCCAGGCTGTGTGTTTAGTGATTAGGCATATTAGTCACGTCATGTGTTGAAACTCAAGGGCATCGACGGGACAACGCGTCGACGGAGATCGCCCTTGCCTTCAGTCTGCCCGGGAAGCCATATTTTATGACGTTAATTGTCGGACTAGCCTGTGCATTTCGTGCCGTTAGTTGTTGGACTAACCAATCCAGCCTGTGCGTTTTGTGTTTAGAGATATTAGTCATGTCTTGTATTGACACTCAAGGGCATCGACGGCGACGCAACGCGTCGACGGAGATCGCCCTTGCCTGTCAGTCTTGCTCGTTTGTCGGGGACTAGCCTGTATATTTTGTGATGTTAATTGTCGGACTAGCCTGTGCATTTCGTGCCGTTAGTTGTTGGACTAACCAATCCAGCCTGTGCGTTTTGTGTTTAGAGATATTAGTCATGTCTTGTATTGACATAAGGGCATCGACGGGAGAACGCGTGACGAGATCGCCCTTGCCCGTCAGTCTTGCCCGTTGGTCGGGGGACCAGCCTGTATATTTTTTGACGTTAATTGTCGGACTAGCCTGTGCATTTCGTGCCGTTAGTTGGTGGACTAACCAATCCAGGCTGTGTGTTTAGTGATTAGGCATATTAGTCACGTCATGTGTTGAAACTCAAGGGCATCGACGGCGACGCAACGCGTCGACGGAGATCGCCCTTGCCCGTCAGTCTTGCCCGTTGGTCGGGGGACTAGCCTGTATATTTTGTGACGTTAATTGTCGGACTAGCCTATGCATTTCGTGCCGTTAGTTGGTGGACTAACCTATCCAGCCTGTGTGTTTAGTGATCAGGCATATTAGTCACATCATGTGTTGACACTCAAGGGCATCGACGGCGACGCAACGCGTCGACGGAGATCGCCCTTGCCCGTTAGCTTTCTCGTTGGTCGGGGGACTAGACTGTATATTTTGTGACGTTAATTGTCGGACTAGGCTGTGCATTTTGTGCGCTTAGTTGGTGGATTAACCTATCCAGCTCGTGTGTTTTGTGTTTAGAGATATTAGTCATGTCCTGTATTTGCGATGACGGAGTACGCGTGACAACTTTGACGTGTTTGATGGCTGCCCCGCCCGTACTTGTTAGTTGTCGCATCACTGGAGTGTAGGTCGTTGAATTTAGTCGCACAACAGACGGCAAATTTTGTCATGCTTGGTCGCACAACTAAGAATGTACATTATCAATTTAGTCGTGCAACCGACAGAAAATGTCGCCACACTTCGTCGGACGATTGGTAACGTGTGTGGCAGAATCCAGTTCAACAACATACAACAATTCAGCTTCTTGATTTCGTTGCCTTTGATTACAGTACTGTGATGAACAATTATAGTTCAAGACAAAAAGTGGAAAGGATGTGGTTGTTGCGTGTTGCAAAATGCACGCTTACGACGGCATCGCAACGCGATGACGGAGTACGCGTGACAACTTTGACGTGTTTGATGGCTGCCCCGCCCGCACTGGGTAGTTGTTGTTGGTTGACTATTGTTTCGCGTGTGCTGCTTCATTTGTGCTTTTGTTTATTATATTTATCTTGTGTACAGTAAAGCAACCCACGAGCCACGACGGCATCCATCGCGATGCCGGAGTGCGCGTTCCCATTTGATGTCTTCACAAGACTCGACAAAAGGGTCAAAACTAGGAAAAAAGTGCCGGAGGCAGCGCCGTATACCTTGGTTGTGGTGACCACACGTTGTCACTCTGTTTCTGATGATATAATGGGTCAAAACAAGCACCTTGTCCTCTATGCAGTATTTCCGTCAGTTTCTGATGATATAATGGATCAAAACAAGCACCCTGGCCTTCATACACTTTTTTACACAGTTTCTGATGATACAATGGGTCAAAACAAGCCTGTTCGTTCACTTTGACGACAACCAAGGTATACGCCGCGCGCTCGCCGGGGAGTTACCACCATTGTTTGTGTCATCAACTGCGAGTTAAATGGGTCAGCCAATTTTGTTGCCGGTCACAAACACAGTTTTCGAAATGATCAGTGATGTACAAACTGAGTGACCTAGTCGACCAACCAGTGTCACAGATTTTAGAACGCTATGGTTCATTTAAGTTGGCAGTCGTCTAACTTGTGTCATAAATTGCGGAACTTACAGTCGTGGTTCAACCGGTGATAATCTAGTCGTGCAACTAGCGTCACAAGTTGCTCAACCAAGTGATTCAACTAAGCTAGTGATAATATAGTCGTCCAACTAGTCTCTCAAACTGCGGTACGTGGTGGTGCAACTTGTGATGATTGCATAAATCGTCCATTGACGGCGCAATAGTCTAGTAGTAACAGTCGAACCTAGTGATGGTCAGTGATGTGGTTGGGGGTATGGGGGGTATTACCCCCAACTGCTAGGTAGCTTTCTTGCTCCGAAACCCATACCCCCAAACTGGCTAGCTAGGTTTCTTGCTCCGGTCACAAAGTAGAAAAAGTGGTGATTTTAGTGCCAAAATGACCATTTTATGGGCCAAAATGGTCAAATTCGTTCAAATTTTCTCACACGTGCACAAAAATACGCATTTTAAGGCTTGTTTTAGCATAATTTCGACCAATTTTTTTACCCCTGTTTTTGACTTCTGGACCAATACCCCCAAATCGGGGTACCCGGCTAGCTAGCTAGCCTTCTTGCGCCGGACCCCTCCAGCTAGCTAGCTTTCTTGCTCGGACCAACTACATCACTGGTGATGGTATCATAGTCGTTCGACCAGTGTTGCGTAGGCGATCGCCGATCTTGTTCATGGAGGTAATTTGTTTTCAGTTGTGAATTGTGCTCTAGGTTGGACTTTTCGTCAATTTTTGCATTGGATCTTTTCCTGACGTTACATCCTCACAAGTTTGTCGGTTGTGAAAGCTTGATTTTAGTTCCAAATACAAATGCATAAGCTTCCGTGGAAAGTTTGACTTGTGGTAACGCGGACCCATTTAACTCGCAGTTGATGACACAAACAATGGTGGTAACTCCCCGGCGAGCGCGCGGCGTATACCTTGGTTGTCGTCAAAGTGAACGAACAGGCTTGTTTTGACCCATTGTATCATCAGAAACTGTGTAAAAAAGTGTATGAAGGCCAGGGTGCTTGTTTTGATCCATTATATCATCAGAAACTGACGGAAATACTGCATAGAGGACAAGGTGCTTGTTTTGACCCATTATATCATCAGAAACAGAGTGACAACGTGTGGTCACCACAACCAAGGTATACGGCGCTGCCTCCGGCACTTTTTTCCTAGTCTTCACAAACTTTAATACATACAAAACTACGCGTGCATTGCTGCATTGCCTATTGTGCTGCCTGCCTGTGTGTGTGTGTGCTGGCTGCCTGCCTGTGTGTGTGTGTGCTGGCTAGCTGGCTGTGTGTTGTGGGTAATACATTGTGCGCTTTATGAATCAGGCAACTACGTAGCGTGCACTAATGCATTGTTGCGTGTGTCTGAGCGTCCATTATGGCTCTTTTCGAGCTGAAAAACATTTAACCAATTGGAATTAATATATGTTTGACGTAACAACGATTAAAAACACATATAACCGCTGATTTTGGCTTTAGAACCATACTTTCTGTACAAAAAGTCATGGTCTGGAACCGTTCATACTAATAGTTACGAACTCGGCGATAGCACCACCGTGTTTCTCGAGTGCGAAAACCACATAAACAACTTTAATAGTTCTGGTAACCCAACTTTTCGGCGAAATTTTACTACGGGAAGCACACTTTACATACAAAAAGTCGTGGTCATGGTCTGGAACCGGTCTCAGTCGTGGAGTTACGAAGTCGGCGATAGCACCATCGTGTTTCTCGTGTGCGAAAACCCTATATGAAGCATTGCCTGAATTCTGTAGGTGCTGGCCACGCCAAAATAACGAATCTAATGGATTTTTTAAGAGCGCGGGGGAATAGTAACAGATAGGTGTCAATGGAATAGGGTTCACAAATCGAAAAAAATGGATTTCGCTCATATTGCACAAAAAGTTGACTACTACATTTACTAAGACACATACAAAATTTTGGTTCCAAACTCCAAAGCATTAAATAGTTATGGGCGCATTTAACTGGGCAGGTCGAAGATTTCTTGAAATTCCAAAAATGTACCAAGTTTATGTTGATGAGGCTGTCATTTGTTTTAGATCGGATGCTATTTAATGAAAATAACACACAATGGTCAATTTTTTATCTACTTTTCAACCATGTAAAAACAAAGGCAAAAATTCGCTGCATTTTCTCTTCCTTTAAGTTTTTCAAAAATCAGCTCTGAAATTTAGTGCATATCAAAAACAACCAATTTTAAAAAAGTCCTCACCGACGAATTCTTTCTATTTGGTCTCAAAATGTGCGCCATAAAATTCTGATATTGGTTTATAAATCTGGTTTGTGACAAATTTGAATATATCCTGAAAAGTTTAGATAAAGAACATTTTTTTGTTTTTTTCTCAGTTTTTTGTCTTTTTCTTTGCACGGATTCGCATTGGAGAAACGACCGATGTGGGTGTCACGAACGGCAACAAGATGCTTGTCAACGTAGTCTGAAAGTAAACAGCTTGTTCATGACACGTGACAAGCTATCAAAATGGATACAAGTTCAGAAATGCAAGCTATTTGGCAAGGGCCGTGATTGGCAAAAATTCGCTGCAACCTGTCACTTGATGCATCACACGAGGTGAGCAACAAGCAACGACAACAACACATATTATACAAGCAGTCAACACACACATTATACAGTAGCTGCAACACAACACGTTTTATGTAAACGGCATAACACGCATGCGCACGCGCAGTTACATTTATGTAACACATTAAGGCAAGCCAGCGGCAGGATCGCATAGCGCAATCGGTCAGGCGCAGCGTTGAACATGCGTGTGTGTGTCTGTCGCACAGGTTCAAACCCTGTAGCGTGCCTTTTTTTTGCGTCGCGGGTTTTGGGTGAACGTTTTACCATTATTCCTTTTTATTTCGTAACTTGATGCAATGCAAAAACATTTAGAAATAGGCAAGAGTTGAAACAAACGAATAGCCATTCACAGATTGCCGCATTTTCCTAACAAACGGTTGCCTTGAAAAGCACATAAATTGAAGCTCTCTCGTGGTATTTACAGTTAAGAAACACATATGTAGGTTTCAGCAGCATACACATCAGAACTAATATTTGGCAATCACATGCATCAATTTTTACATTTATTCCATCATTCAATTGAGCTGCGCACCACGATAAAACAAGAAAGAAAATAAAACGACGAAATTTTTTTGCTTCATACTAACATAAATTGTCGACAATATTCAAATTTGTCACAAACCAGATTTATACGCCAATGCCAGAATTTTATGGCGCAAATTTTGAGACCAAATAGAACGAATTTGTCGGTGAGGACTTTTTTAAAATTGGGTGTTTCTGAGAAGCACTCGTTTTTTTGACATTTTTTAAAAAAAATGCAATGGAAGAGAAAACATCCAATATCGTACAACTATTTTTGCGCAGCTGAAAAGCGGACAAAAAACTGCTATATGTGTGCAAATTTCAGCACCGAATGTAGTTTATCGGCTGAGATCCAATTGGATTGACGTTTATTTTTTCAGCATTTTTCATTTTTAAAATTTCCCAAAAAATGCAAACCGAGCACCTTTAAATTGAAATTACTGAAAGTATACTTGCAGTTGGAACGCCAAACTTGGTGAGCATTCCTAAATATGTTGTGGCATTGATTTCCCATCAAAAAAACCATATCCAAAATTTCAGTTTTGTGAACCGTACTTTGCGATTCTTACCACCCCACGCTCTTAAATAATGCGATGAAATTAAATGTATTCAAGTGTGCTATCATGCCACGTAGCTAGTTTGTGATATCCGTCCACACAGTTACCGTAACCCACATTTTAAGTTTTTTCAGAAAAGGCACCGGACTGTGAGCATAAAAACTGTCCTTTCTCGATCATGCGTGGACAGATTGTATTAAGTTAGGTCTCTAAACAGTGGAAATCGTCTGGCCTATTCTCACGTGTGCACAAGTGTCACGTTACACCTTCACACAAACGGTGAAGTGACGAAACGTTACGCGACCATTCGCCGGTTTGAGGGCAAATCGGGTCCCTTTGGCAAGTTCGAGGCTCCTAAGTATTTTTCTTATTTTTTTGGTGTGGATGATCGTCAAAGTGTCTGGTGTGTTGGAAACAGCCGAAAAATTTTTGGGCCCGCACTTTAGTAACTCACAGCAGAGCTTTCTTTCACGCACCCAAGCATTTTCGCACGCGACACGCATGCGCACCAAACAGACAGGAGTGCTCAGCGTTTTTGTGGTGTGCGCTGGAATGTACTCATGGGGTTATTGTTTTTTAATAACTTTGCGATATTTTTTCTGATAATATCAGTGCAGCTTCAAGTCCGATAGATGATAAAATTCAATAAAATGCGATTTGTAGCTTTATGGATTGTTCTGTCCATCTTGCTCTCGCAGCCAGTTGATTGTCATAAACAAAGTGCCAGTTATGTATACATGGAAAACAAGAAATATTTGAATGTTCTAGATGTGTCCAGTACTACGTAACAAGTAAATTGCTTTGTTTTCAGGTTTTCAGTAATTATGAAGCAAGAGAACCCGTTTTGCACGCAATCAACGACATGATGTTGCGTTCCACACACGCTGACAAAGGACGGCTATGTATATATGTATATGTATGTATAGTCCGGCCACGAGCTCATGAGACGACTTAGTTTAAGCTAGCTTGGCCAGATTCAAAAATGCTCCTGTTACATGTGTTTTCTCAAACAAAAGAAAGAGATTGGGCCTGAGATGATGACAAGTTCCAGCTGGCTGACCTCAGTTTGTTGCATGCTTACGCGAACAGCAACGCGTTCAACGCACAAAAGTTTTGGGAGTCAAAAGGGAACGCGCTGAGGCGGAGAGCGTGTTTTTAAAGGGGCGGACTCATTGCTAAAAGTGCTCTTTTTATGATTTCAGCTTGTAGCTGGGATATGTGCGATCAGAATGACATCAAGATTAAATTAATCGGGTGAAAATCGACCGAGATTGAAGCGATTGAATCGGTCCAACCAGGAACAAAAATAATTTTGGACCAGCTGCATTTTTATTGCAAATCAGGGGAACCTCGTACTCTGGCCATGAAACATTCAGAAAAATAGTCGTTTTTATATGAAAACAAAGTAAACGTTTCTTGGTGCATTTGATCACTGCGTGACGTGGCTGTCAGCTGGCTGACCTCAAGTGCACCAAGAAATGTGTCTTTCTTTTCATATAGAAAGGACTGTGTTTCTGAATGTTTCATGGCCAGAGTGCGAGAATCACCTGATTTGCAATAAAAATGCAGCTGGTCCAAAATTATTTTTGTTCCTAGTCGACCCGATTCAATCGCTTTGCTCTCGGCCGATTCCGAACCGATCAGCTTAATCTTGGTGGCTTTGTGATGGCGCGGGTCTCAGCTACACGCTGAAACCATAAACAGGGCACTTTCAGCAATAAGTCGCCCCCTTTAAAAAATAACTGCGTTTCTCTTTCTTTCATTTCAAAGTACGTGGAACCGGAACATTATTGGATCTGTACAAGTCAACTTCAAAAAAGTCGTCTGAGTTCGTGGCCTGTTTTGAAACCCAATACCAATACCAGGCATGGACCAATACCCAATACCCAATACCCAATACGAAAATCAGACCCAATGCCAATACCCAATACCAATACCAGGCACAGACTAATACCCAATACCAATACCCAATACCAAACCAATACCACTTGGGTTCCCGGTATTGGTTCTGGTATTGAGTTGGTATTGGGTATAGGGTATTGGGTATTTGGTTGGTGTTGGGTATAGGATTGGGTTGCTATGGGTATAGGGTATTGGGTATTGGCTTGGTATTGGGTTTTGGGTATTGAGTATTGGTTTTAGTATTGGTTTGGTATTGGGTATTGGGTCAGGTATTGGGTTTGGTATTGGTTTGGTATTGGGTTTGGTGCCTGGTATTGTGTTTGGTATTGGGTTTTTGCGTTTGGCATCAGGTATTGACTTTGGCAAAATACCTGTGTAAACCCAATACCAATACCCAATACCAATACCAGACGTGAACCAATACCCAATACCAGAATTAGACCCAATACCAATACCAGAAACTGGTATTGGTATTGGTATTGGGTGGTATTGGTATTGGGTATTGGTATTGGTGCCCATGCCTAGGCTGGACTATGCGAACACTACGTATGCATGTATACCTGCCCAGTGTTGGGCAAAAAACAGTTAAAAAAAATAAAAAATTAAATTTTTTATAAAAAAAAAAAAAAAAAAAAAAAAATCCTTTCCCAAAAAAATTTTTTTAAAAAACTTGATTAAAAAAAATTTTCCAACCACCCACAAACTTAAGGGAGGTGCCAATTCCAAAAAGTCATTTTCATCTAGTGCTTGTTCCATTTTTGAGAAGCCATTTTTATCAAGTGCTTGTTTGGAATTTTTTCACACAAATATTAGACAAAATGTGACAATGCGCGCGAAGCGCGCGAACATTGGGCACTTTTTGCGCGCGCGAAAGCCAAATTTCAATGAAAATTGGTGTGTCTGACGCGCGAAGCGCGCGATTTTTGCACTTTTGAAATGTATGAAAGTGAAGATCCTGCGATTTAGGTGGTCTTTTTTCCTTCTCCAGATCTCCAAATTACATATATAGTTAATGAAATCTAAGTGGCCTAAGACCAGGCTTGACCGATCAGCAACCAGGCTTGATGTGAATCTTCTGTACGAGTGCCAAGCTGAGGCTTATGTACCTACTCTGTATTCGATGAATAAAGCAAGGTAAAGTAAAGCAAGGGTGAACAGTCAGCCAACTATGAACAATCAGGCAAAATCGAAAGCTGGCTGTCACATCAATCCACAAGCACCAGTGGTACAGTAACACCCAATATTAACACAATGTCTCACCGGTCCAACAAAGAACAAAGACACGTCTAGAACATTCAAATATTTCTTGTTTCCCATGTATACATAACTGGCACTTTGTTCATGACAATCAACTGGCTGCGAGAGCAAGATGCACAAAACAATCCATAAAACTACAAATCGCATTTTATTGAATTTTATCATTTATCGGACTTGAAGCTGCACTGATATTATCAGAAAAAATATCGCAAAGTTATTAAAAAACAATAACCCCATGAGTACATTCCAGCGCACACCACAAAAACGCTGAGCACTCCTGCCTGTTTGGTGCGCATGCGTGTCGCGTGCGAAAATGCTTGGGTGCGTGAAAGAAAGCTCTGCTGTGAGTTACTAAAGTGCGGGCCCAAAAATTTTTCGGCTGTTTCCAACACACCAGACACTTTGACGATCATCCACACCAAAAAAATAAGAAAAATACTTAGGAGCCTCGAACTTGCCAAAGGGACCCGATTTGCCCTCAAACCGGCGAATGGTCGCGTAACGTTTCGTCACTTCACCGTTTGTGTGAAGGTGTAACGTGACACTTATGCACACGTGAGAATAGGCCAGACGATTTCCACTGTTTAGAGACCTAACTTAATACAATCTGTCCACGCATGATCGAGAAAGGACAGTTTTTATGCTCACAGTCCGGTGCCTTTTCTGAAAAAACTTAAAATGTGGGTTACGGTAACTGTGTGGACGGATATCACAAACTAGCTATGTGGCATGATAGCACACTTGAATACATTTACTTTCATCGCATTATTTAAAAAATCCAGAAGATTCGTTATTTTGGCGCGGCCCTGCCTGTATTCCGCTTGTCCACTACAGGCGGTGCGTCATATGTTCCCGTTCCGTTCCGCTACCAATCATCTGATCCATGGAGAACTTCTTCGTTTTCGACGGACAGTATCGTCGCCCGAAAGGGGGTGAACAGAATGCCGATAATTTGGTTGGTGGTTTAGTTTTTCTTGTAATGTACGCAGTGGTGTCGTTGAGAAATTGAAATTTTCCCATACTAAGCCCAATTTTCCCATACATACCTACCCCAACCCAAAAATCAAAAATTTCCCATACCAGAGGGGTTTGTCCAAAAACTCAAAAACTTCCCATACCCGAGGGTGGGGTTTTTGAAAAAATGACCCCAAAAATCTTCTAAAAGTACCAAAAATTGGTCTAAAAAGTGCCTAAAACAGATTTTTCTGGCGGCAGCAAGCGATTTTTGACATTTTTGAACGAAAAATGGGCAATTTTGGTACTTCTCGGGGACAAAAAGTCATTTCTTAGGGGTGCTTGTTCCAAAAGTAAAAAATTTCCCATACCCCATACCCTCGGTCGATTTCCCATACCCCATACCAGGGGGTAACCCCCAACCCCCCATAACGACACCACTGAATGTACGGAGTGCAGTGATGTTGGTCTGTTTCGCACTGCTTTCGCAGACAGACCGAGGCGCCAGGGCTCGTGAGTGCGAACGCCTCTGGCAAATTTGCCTCCAAAAAGCCCCACCAGCAGATCTTATTGCTGGCAGATCTTAAACTTTCAGGTGCCAAATAATCGATTTTAGTCGCTTTTATAGGCATTTCAGGTGCAAATAAAAATTCTTGGTGTTAATTATTGGGAAATAGAAATTGATACGAGCAGTATCCGTTTTTTCTTTCTCTGGTATGGTAGGCTTAGGATTACTTTCAGATTTAGGCTCAAGTTCCAGCCGGGAAGACCTGTCGATAGAAAAAATTCAAAAAAGTTCAACTTTAGACTTCGAGGTGACGGTGGGCACAGTAGTGGCAGGGAGGGTTGGGGGGGGGGGTGACCCCCCTCAGTGCTTACCTACCACAAAACCCGAGGGGGGTTGAGTACTTACCTCTCACAACTCCAAATCGTACACCTTTTAAGACAAAAATCGGTGCTTTTCGACATCATTTTCCCAAAAATCGCGCGCTCCACCCATAATACCTATTTTTAGGCGATTTTCGGCGAAAATTTGGAAAAGTACTATTCTTACCTCATTTTTTTGGCCAAAACTAGGATTAAAGTGCCCTCGGGCAACTGTATCTTGTTGCGCATAACAAAAGCCCTAAAGTTCTGATGCTATAAAGGGGATAAACAAGTAAATTACTGTTTTTCTGATGCTATAATGGGTTAAAACTAGAGTGACCAGACTAGATGCAGCAAGAACTTCAAGATACAGGCGCCGCGGGCGGGGCGGGAGGCTAGACAATTTTTAAAGGCTTTTCGACCTGACACTGCCCAATAAACATCATGCAACTACCACAGTCAGTCTTAGCTTGAAATTCTTGTGACTAATTTAGCCGAACTTTTTTTGTCAGCGCAGCTTGGAGTCTCAGTGCTCTTCAACTTGCGACCGCGTACAGACCTGTTCTCGCGTTTATTGCAATATTTGCACTAGCGCTGGGTCGCCTTGCAGTGGCGCTGGAGTCAGTCTTAGAGCTCCTTCGTTGGTTAGCCGAATTTGCAATAGAACCTGGGCTTGTCAATTGATTGAAAGGGCGGGACGAGTTGCTCGGGACTGAGATGTACCAAGTCAGATACTGCATCACGCTGGAACATGGGTAGATTGTCGAGACGGACTTGTTGTGGGATTGACTTGATCGTGACCGAAATGGAAAACTGAGCTGGTCAGGACTGAGATGCTGGGATCTAACTAAGACTAACAGCGTGTCCTTAAGCGTTTATTGAACAGTGTCAGGTCGAAAAGATTGTCTAGCCTCCCGCCCCGCCCGCGGCGCCTGTATCTTGAAGTTCTTGCTGCATCTAGTCTGGTCACTCTAGTTTTAACCCATTATAGCATCAGAAAAACAGTAATTTACTTGTTTATTCCCTTTATAGCATCAGAACTTTAGGGCTTTTGTTATGCGCAACAAGATACAGTTGCCCGAGGGCACTTTAATCCTAGTTTTAGCCCTTTTTATTGCCGCAGGCATACTGAAGCCTAGACTCCTCCGGCATCGCGTTGCGATCCCGTCGACGTGACTGGATATTCATTGGTTTATTGAAACCAACATTCGTCCGTCATCGCTTTGCGGTCCCGTCAGTGCGACTGGAGATTCATCGGTTTATGGAAGCCAGCACTCCTCCGACATCGCTTCGCGATCCCGTCGGTGTGATTGGACGTTCATCAGCAGAACAGTGAGATATGTCGCGCCGGGCCGAGGTTGCTAATCCCCCGCCCGAATGGACAAAAAACTTCAACCAACTTTAGTCCCCCCTCCGCCCAATGTCCATTCATTGCCTCAAAAATGAAGAACAGACCCAAGCTAAACCCGGCCCGGCCCAAACATTCCGCCAACTCTCCGGCCGGGCCCGGCCCGGTTTTTCCAGCCTGCTGATGTTTCACGCGCATGTCAATATTTCTTTTTGCCAAAAGTTTTACCTACATCAAGGTGCCTTTCATATACATATAATACCAACCGCCAGTCTCAACTCCTTGCACTCAACTTTTCTAATAACAAGATACACACAACGCTAACGCGTTGTCTGAGATTGTATCACAAAAACGGTGTTTTTCCCTTTTTGTGTGACCAAAATCATACCTCTCAGGTCCCAACCCCGCATCATACTTAGGGCGGACTTAGGTTGAACACGGAAACCGGAACACGGAAATATTTCCGTGTTCCGTGTTCCGTGAATATTTTGGAGAATCACGGAACACGGAAATATTTCCGTGTTCCGTGAATGTTTTGGAGAATCACGGAACACGGAAATATTTCAGTGCCACGGAACACGGCAATGATTCAGGCACGCAAACGATGCCTTTGCAGTGATGATGACAAAAGCCAGCGTGCTGACGTCAAAAGCCCGCGTGTTGACGCAAACAGCAACAATTATTCACACGGAAATATTTCCGTGTTCCGTGAAAATAAAAAACACGGAACACGGAAACCGGAAATATTTCCGTGCCACGGAAATATTTCCGTGCACGGAAATCCACGAAACTGGTTTGTATGTAAACTATTTCCGTGTTCCGGTTTCCGTGTTCAACCTAAGTCCGCCCTTACCTCCCACACATGGGCCTGCCACTACACTGACGGTGGGGTTCGACCCCGCCTTGCGGCGTGGATGTGATGCTGTTCATAAAGATTTCTGTCCGCGTTTGTGTTACTTGCACGCAGCAACGTTAAACGCGGCAGATTTAATAAAAACTATGACGGACGGCATTGACCTTCAAGCATGCTCAAATTTCAGGACAAATTTCGTCAACGTCTGACGCAGCAACGAGCCGAACGACAAAAAGACCGAATTCGCTACGATGCGGTGTGCACGCTGCAGCGATTCTGGCGCAAAACGCGTGCCAAAATCATTGTGCACGCTGAGCTCAGGTTCACCACAGTGGCAAATTGGCAAATTTGATGACCGTGGTTTTCAATGGGAATGTTCATTGCAGAAAAGCATTTGATGGCTCGCATATCGATCCAGAAACCGATATGTCAAAACATTTGCGTCGTATTCAAATGTTCTACAGCAGCACTGAGCCCGCGGACAATGACAGACTGATGCGTGTTTGTGAGGTTCGGGCTGGCAAACGACTTTGGTCTTGTGTTCTCGCCATATTGTGTTCTTTTTCAGATTTTTTTGCGAAAATGGTACAAGATTGAATGTTAATGAAAAGACCGGAAGATCAAATTTAGCACCGCAATGCGTGCGTTTCGTTCAGGTTCTGCTACGACGGACCGTGAAGCAAGCAATCAATGACACGGAACGTTCACTGTTGCCGAAGTTTCTCGCCATTTGTCTACAGGTTGGATTTTCGTTGCTCAAGCTTCCATATGGTGAACAAAGCGACCCGATTATTTTGTTCGTCATGCAGAATGTTCACTGCGTGGAGCAGTACATGAGGGGTCCAACCGCAAATGGGCCAACGTGAACGGTGCTGAGGGTACCGCGCAGTGAATTTGCGCGGTTGTAATGAATGATTCCCTGCCGGAGTAATTTCGCCTTGGTTTATGACTTGGTTGACATTAATTTGGATCAGAAGCTTGGCAGTGAACAACTGTATCTGTCAATTTTCAGTTGATATTTGGTCAAATTTGTCCGTCAGACCAGTGGTGTCGTCGGGAAATGAAAAAGCTAGGATACCGGATACCCAAAATCCAAAATTTTCGGATACCGGATACCCAAAATGAAAAATCTCGGATACCAGGGGGGTTGCCCCCAAAATAAAAAATCTCGGATACCCAGGGGGGTTGTTCAAAAAAAGATCAATTTTTCAGAGGAAAATTGAACAAAATTGGTGTTGGAAGCGCAAAAAATGGTCATTTTTGGGGTTATGCGATTTTGGGCATTTTGGAGGTAAAAATGGGCGTTTTTTACGGTTTCCGGAAAAATTTTAGGGTAGGATACCCCTGGACAAAAAGTCAAGATACCGGATACCCTGGGTGAAAAAATTAAGATACCGGATACCTGGGGGGGGTAACCCCCTCCCCCCCCAACGACACCACTGCGTCAGACAAGTGTTGTTCACTATACGCTGTCCAAAACGAAAAGATGTTCACTATACACTGTGTAGAATAAAGTGTTCACTATACACTATGTAGAAATTGTGGAGGTTTATAATGCGTCGAAATTTGGGAACTGCCGATTTGTTCACTATGTAGAGGTTCACACTGTGGCTGTTTGACTGCATCGCAAGAATCACAAATCATGCAAGAAATGTCAACAAAAATTCAAAGCAATTTCAGCACATTCAAACGCATTCCACCGACGCATCGAAAGTTTGGCAGCGCGCATTGAGAGTGATCGAATGTTATGGATTGACGAATGCCGTGTGTTTGCGTTCGATTACCACTCGCGGATATTTCACAACTATTTACTGGCTGCTCGATGCTCAATTGAAGGTCGGTAATTGCGATATTCGGTTGGGTACTTGGATTTGGTATATCTATCATTTTCATATCGGTGGAGAAGCATGTTTTGGCCTAAACGTAATAAAATAGCATGGCTTTGTTAAAATTTGTCCTAAACGTTTCAGCTGCCCACTGAACCACTGCTCAGCGATCTGAAGCCCACGCCACCGACAGTTCTGGCCACTGAATTATACCGATTATTAATTCAGCCGCTAACAGCAGCGTGCTGCGATGACTCTGTGCTCAAGCAAGTGTTTTTTCTATTTTTGAAGAACGGCAATACAGGAGCGCAACATTACCGCTGGTCCAA
>JASAMV010008699.1:0-26086 GCA_030248065.1 Rhynchonema sp. JSB1_4
CCCCGCTGTTTTGTCACGGCCACTGTGTTCATATCCCGAGAGTCCGAAAGTTCAGATCAAACGATCAACGGCACAGATGGATGCTGTCAGAATCACAGCCTTGAATCTTGTAATTTGTCGGACGGCGCTCCGTATTTTTTCACGCGCTCCCATCCGGAACGTAGAACGCCCATAATGCAGGACCGATTATACTGAACGTGTGTCCAAAACGCGGGATCCGTCGTCATGACACGAAACATGTTTCCAACTGAAACATCTATTCAAATTCAACTGCAAGGCATATTCCCGACCACCCTCAGCGTCATATCGATCTGTGGGCAAATCCCCGAAGTGTGTACGGAGATGTGATTGCCATCTAACTGCTGTGCTGACAGCAAATCACAACAAGGACCGATTATGCTCATGTGCACGGAACTGAGATTGTCGATGAGCAAAAAGAGCGCGGTCGGCTGGCCCAGCGCATTGTCGACTTCTTTCACAGGCTATAATACACCAGGTGTGATTTGACCACAAAAACAACCTTCATAACCCCTACGAATAATCATTTTTCCATTCAGTCAACTTGAGACAACATCCCATTTCGCATTCAGCGAGCTTGACCGCTCTACCATCAATACGCTGGTCATATTGAACGGGTCACGACAATACGGCTCGAAGTCCGAGTCATTCGAACAGCACACCCAACTAAGCATGAACGTAAACTTGAACATTAGTGCTTGATTTTAACTTGTTATCATGCCCATTGGGCACAGTGACTGTTCATTGGTGTAACTTTGTGAAGTGGTGTCTGAGAGCCTGCAGTGGCAGGCAAATGGTTGCATGGTACCCTTTGGGGGATGGATCCAGATGCTTGCAAAGGTACCCCCTACCCAGCCTCCACAAGGTGGCAAAGGTACTCCTGAGGTCCTTCTAAATGCCCTTTCGCATGCATTACGGCAAAGTTAGCCAAAAGTAGTACTTTTTTTGCATTTTGGCCGAAAATCTGCCTGACAAAAACTACTTTTTAAAATGGAGGTTTTTGCGCAGGTTCTGAGGTTATGAGGTCGAAAAACACAAATTTTTGCTTATGAAAACCATAAATTGACACGGCCTAGGGGGGGCTACCCTCCGTGATGGTTGCAAGGTACATACAGTATACCTACCCTTCCCCAAAGGGTGATTGAAACATATGTACATACCTACTGTAATGTACCCCTCAGGGGGGAATCCAACAGCCACTATGCTGCTTCACATCACGGTAAATGTTCATCACAGTGATCTAAAATACCTCGCTCCCCCGAGTGTGACACTATAAACAGGAAAGACTGTGGTGTTAAGTGCCCTAAACTCACGCGATGACGTACAGTACTGTCCGCTGGCAGTTGAACTTGCGTCAATGACCGTATCGAAAAGCAGCAGAATGTTTGCGTATTCTAATAACTTGCAGTGGTATCCATCTCAACAATGTGGTTTTTAATGTTGAATGCTGGAAATACTATGTGAGTCGTACGGCTTCTTCATTATTGAAGAACAATTGTTTTGTTCAAACCTTTCGGGGGCAGGCAGTGCACCAGGTCACCGTCAGTGCGAAAGCACCACATGACCGCTTAGCGCCTAAACACCAGGTTGCGGCAACGTGTGAAGGCACACAATCTGGTAAACATCACTTGTGCAAACGCACGAAAGTCATCAGATCTCTGAGTTGAGTATGAGTTGTCCAGTTTTACAAGCATTCTCAAAAAGAAAGGCTAAAGTTGCCAAAAATAATCCGTTTGCAAAAACGTTTGCCACAGGCGCACGCTTGAATGCTTTCACAAGAAGAACCAATAGTGACGTGACGACTACTGTAGGGGTACTGCATATTTTTGCGCATATGTCTCAGACCCCATGCATGCAGTTTCAGGCCCCAAGCACGGCATAACTGCGTGCGCGCGAAAAAAGCCAACGGACGTTTATAAATGGCTTCGGAACGAGTAAAAAATCACGTTTCGAAGAGAGCGAGCATTGGCTGTTAAAAGTCACTTTAGCTTTTTTGCTCATCGACAATATTAGCGCCGTGCACATGAGCATAATCGGTCCTTGTTGTTGTGATTTGCTGTCAGCACAGCAGTTGGGTGGCAATCGTATCCATACACGCTTCGGGGTTTGTCCACAGATCGATATGACGCTGAGGGTGGTCGGGGATATGCCTTGCAGTTGAATTTGAATAGATGTTTCAGTCGAAAACATGTGTCATGACGACGGACCCCGCATTGTGGACACACGTTCAGTATAATCGGTCCTGCATTATGGGCGTTCTACGTTCCGGATGGGAGCGTGTGAACCGATACAAAAACACGCAATTCCGACAAATTACAAGATTCAAGGGTGTGATTCTGACAGCATCCATCTGTGCCTTTGATCGTTTGATCTGAACTTTCGGACTCTCGGGATATGAACAAAGTGGCTCTGACAAAACAGCGGGGGTTGAACAGCGACCTCCACTATCCTGGCGTCAGATTCGAACGCCATTGCGATGCGAGTCTATACGTCGCGGGTGCAATCGCGCAACTCGATCCTAAAGGCGCTGGCAGGCACGAGCTGGGGGCGGAGCAAGGAGACCCTCAACGTCACCTTCAACGCTATCAGCAAGTCTATAATAAACTACGCTGCGCCGGTATGGAAACCAACCGCGAACAAGAAGGGCATAGACCGCATCCAGCTAGCCCAAAATGCGGTGGCCGGACAATTGAGCAAAGACCATTTGAGCAAGACCACTTTGAGCAAGTGAAAAAGAGCAGGGCCAAAAGAGCAGAGCACTTATTTTGTTCCAATGGCTTAGGCTTAGGCTGATTTTGGTATCAGGCTTAGGCTTAGGTTTAGGCTTACACTTAAGATTAGTTTTGAGTTTGGGCTTAGGCTTAGGCTCAGGCCTATTCGTTTTTAGGTTCTGCTCTTTTGGATTCTGCTCTTTTTCACTTGCTCAAAGTGGTCTTGCTCAAATGTGCTTTGCTCAATTGCCCGTCCGCCCAAAATGCCGCCCTGAGGGTCATTTCCGGCTGTCATCTGATGTCAAAAACGGATCAGCTACACCAAGAATGCAAGCAGCTGACGGTCGACCGCCATCCAGGGTTGGGCAAAAAAAACGACGGCGTTTTTTCTTAAAAAAAACGAGGTTTTTTAAAAAAACGCCTAGGTAGTTTTTCGTTTTTTTTAAATCCTGAATTTCCTTGATTTTCCCTGATTTTTCAGGGAAAGTACCCTGATTATCAAGGAAAATCAATTTTTTGTCCCATTTTTTTCAAAAAATTTTCGACCAATTTTTACTTTGTCGAGATACGTCGATATACGGAGTTTGACTTTCAGTGATGACCCCGGCCAAAGTTGGTCCCATGATGCGGGTCTGATATGGGATCTTAGCAACTTGCTAGAAAAGGGTTGAAACCTGTTTATTTTGCCTCAGAACACATAGAATGACTTCATTTAACCACGTTTTCTTCCCAACATGAGCGTTTTCCAATTTTTTGGGGGGCATATTTTGGTCATCTGGGCGCTTTAAAAAAACGTTTTTTTTTAAAAAAAAACGTTTTTTTTAAAAAAAACGTTTTTTTAAAAAAAACGATTTTTTGAAAAAAAAATTTTTTTTGCCCAACCCTGCCGCCATCTAGACATGGTCAGCGCGCAATTCCTGGCGGCAGCTCAACAACGGGAACATCCCTGCCACGAAACGACAACCGACCCACACCCGAAAGCCAAACGTCGACCTACTTTTCAGTCCAAATTCGCTGAAGTTGTACAGCGCAACACCGTAATGACGAAGAAGATGTACGACTACGGCAAAACGCTGAAAGCGATCCACACCGACTTCGTCTCACAAGACAAGGCGGCACTCAGCGTCAATCGGGTCCTGGGCACCAAACCACCCGACAACCCAGAAGAAGAGTCGCTGGATCGGCGTACAAGATGCACCCTGGCGCAATTACGCAGTGGTCACTGCCGCGTGTTGAACTCATACCGCCATCACATCGACCCAAACATACAAAACGTGTGCCCTCGATGCTGCACCGAGCCATCTGTTTTGTTGCAAAAGCCCTTGCCGTATCCACGAGCCCACCAAACCTGGGGGGAAACCCGCCAAAACGCGCAGAGGATGTGTCGGACATCTTCACCAAAAAACGCGCCCCCCCACCGCGCGGGGAAGAAACAAACAAAACCCCCACTATCCTAAGGAAATGACTCTTTTGATGGCCGCTGGCTTCAGCAAAAGACTGCTGTCCGCCCGCCACACCACAACTTTGGGCTAATTATTTAGACGTCAACGAAAATGGTCAACGCAGTCCGACCAAAGCAGCCCGAGATGAAAAACATGGCATTAGGCCGCGTTGCCGATTTGGGTTTTCCGATGATTGTCATCGCAACTTTGTTCGCATCAGTCGCCCCTTCCTGTTGCAGCAACGCAACGCATTGTGCGCACATGCAGCAGTCGTCAAGAATACGCCATCGACCATCAACTATTGTCGCCTGTCTGCATCACGGAATGGGAGGGCACCGGTCGTATGTGCTTTTGTGATGAGACCAGATGTAATCGGGCTTTGAAAGTTTGGCCGGCTGATCGTAGATTATTGGGTTCGGTGGCGTTTTTAGCAGTGGTGATAAATTTAGCTCTGGTTTAATTATGTCATTTTCGTGTGAGATAGTTTTTTTATTGTCCGATTCTCCATTTAATGTGTACACTATTATTTGTGTCATTTCATGAAAATATGCGGAGTTTGCATCACGAACCTCAATTAGTTTTCTGCAAATCCATATGCGGTGACGCATTCAACTGAAATTTGCGTGCACCACCACGTCAAGCTAATCATCGCACGACTCAAGCAAAATGTCGAACTGTGATTGACATTCAGCTACGCGACCACGGTTCAATGAAAGCAACAGGCAAACCAAGTTCTTTTGATGAACACAAAAATTTACAACGTGATTCACCGGGCAGAAACAATGTAGAACCAGAAACGAACGATTGACAAGCCACAAACAAAACAACCCGTGGATGAAACGTGTTCACAAGCAGAATTGAAGATAAGATTGGTTCAAAAATCATCACCAAACTCTTCTTCAGGTGCAAGCTGGAAAAAAACGGAAATATTTTCAGCTGACTAAACACTCGCAACAATGCAAAATTCACGAAAACAAACAAAAACCTGACAAAAGTAACGTACGAAGAACTCAATAAATGCGGTCTGTTCGAAACTTTCCAAATTGACCATGTATTGCAACGAGAGGGTGCCGTTTTGGTCGATTCTCAACGAGACCTTTGATGCAAGATTCAGAGCACGAAGACTGAACTTGAGCATGTTCAGACGGTACCTGTGTGAATGGTTATCGTGGCTTCATTCGAAAAAAACAATTGTGGCATCCTAATTAGTGATCGGGTAGGCTCGGTCCTGTCTTGGACTTGGACACTGATGCCACTGTTTTCAATCAGCGTTATGTGGTTTATGCGTTGTCTGGAAATAAATTTTCCACTGATCCTGCGACACGAATAGGCTGTTTCAAAGTTTGATACTGGAGTGACAGCAACCTCCAACATTGTGGCGAAAACCGCAATGCACAATAGCTATTGAAACGTCCGCATTATTGAATTAAAAAATAAAAGGTTTCAGAAACCTGGCCATTTTTTGTTAGGATTTTCTACTCGTATAATTTTAAGCATCTGTGGTGAATGAAATAAATTGTCAATTACAAATAAAAATCCTCTAATTATCAAGTTTTTGTTTGTGCTTCCCAGTTTTCAAAACCCTACACAGCTCCACAATGTTTACCCACATGCGCGGCAGCCATTCCACAGCGCACACACAACGACAACACACAGCCGGTAGCGACACCGTAATGTTTCTGCTGGCAGGCTTTGTGTGGGTGTGCGCTGTTGAATGGCTGCCTTCGCATGTTGTGGTAACATTGTGTGAGCTGTGGGGTTTTGAAAACTGGGGAGCCAAACAAAAAACTTGATAATTGAGGATCTTTTATTTAAACTTTTATTCAACAATGCGGACGTTTCATAGCTATTGTGCATTGCGGTTTTCGCCACAATGTTTGAGGTTGCTGTCCTCCTATCACTTTGAAACAGCCTATTCGTGTCCAGCAGCATTTCAATTTTTTCGGTCTTTTTCACCAGGGCAAACTTCAACGTGGCCGTGAAACATCAGGAAGCAACCAATCGGTTCGCCAGATTAGGGTCGAGTAACACGATGTCCAAACTTTGTTAAAATATACTACCCCCAAGATCAAGCGCGGTCGAAGGGTTGTTGACCAGCACCTTTAAGTCATGAGACTTGACCGAGATAAACCTGATCACTAACTACGTCTACGACACCAGCAAATATAAAATTTTATAAAGCTGTAAAACAAATCTCCAAAAAATCAGTAAACCACCAACGAGTATTTCTGTAGTTGCGTGCAGTGAAAGAGTTCGATAGCGTCCATGGCACACGGCATGGTCACACAAATGTCGGCCATTGTGCGCGCGACAGCAGATAACTGGAATAAATGACTGGCCGTACACCAACTATTCGTTGCCGTGATATTCGCTACAGCGATATGTTCGACTGAAAATACATGTCGCGGTGTCCCGAAAATTCATTTATGACATGCTCAGGTGATCCGCTACAGTGATATGTTCGTTATAGTGACTTTCTGTTGCTCCGCAGACCAGTGTAGTTCCTGGTCCGGAGGGCGAACAGGCGGTACCCCCTTTTTTCGGAGGGGGAACAGACGTACCCACCTGGAGGGAGGGGGAGGACCCAAATTTGGAGAAAAGTCATTTTTTGAGGTCGAAAATTTGGCTCATTTTTGCCCCTCTTCAGAAAAAATCTCGATAAAAAGGGTATTTTGGCGATTTTTGACGACATTGACCTAAAAATCACTCATTTTATGCCTAAAAATGCCTATTTTAGGCCAAAATTTGCATACTTTAGGCAAAAATTGGCGGAGCAGACGTACCCGAAGGGGGAACAGTGGGGCAGGCGTACCATGGAGGGGGAACAGACGTACCCGAGGGGGGACCCCCCTCCCCCCAGGAACTACACTGCCGCAGATAGCACTATAACGAGCAATGACCGTAAAAAACGTTACTGAGACATTCATCATACTGAGATATTCATTATACTGTATTCACTGATCACAATGGTTGCTATCGATCCGAATTTTCAACCAACCTGCAAACACTGCGGATCGGGCTTGACCACAATTTCGACTGTTTCGTACGGTTTATCGATTTCAGATAGAATCTCACGTAGCGGGTCGCACTGGAAAGTGTTATTACGCGTTGAACTGGCACACGTCTACGATAACATTTGCAATTAAATTTTACACATCAGTGTTGTGTGGAAAAGCACAGCAAGATTTGACACGAACAGCCTATCATGGTAAACAGCCCCGTAAAGGCTGCTCCCAGTGGCTGGCAATAAGACCACAACAATTTTTTCGCAAAAAAAGTAAGCAACAAAAGCGAATAAAAAAGTGCCCAACTTTCATTATGATCTTTGTCACAACGGTGTCCTGATCGAAGTCAAATGGCGCAAAATCATCGGCCACCAGCGTTCGAATTTCGCACTGCGTTATGACGCCTGACTGACAATCACTGTGTCAATTAAAGTACCGCTAAATGATAGAAGACGATGGTTAATATCGATCGCTCGCTCACCAGATTTATCAAGAATCACACGCAATGGTTCTCCGTATCCTTCATACGCCAATTTGCATGCAGTGCTCGATCCCGGTTCATTTGCGTACAGATTTAAACATTCCTAAAAACGTGGACGGGCGAAAAATTTTCGATTTTGGGCTGTTTTTTTACCTTCAGAACAGTGGTGTCGTTGGGGGGGGAAGGGGGTTACCCCCTAGTATCCGGTATCCGGTATCTTGATTTTTTCACCCAGGGGTATCCGGTATCCTGACTTTTTGTCCAGGGGTATCCTACCCAAAAAATTTTCCGAAAACCGTAAAAATCGCCCATTTTCACCTCCAAAATGCTCAAAATCGGTTGCTGGCGCAAGCATAACCCCCAAAATGACTATTTTTGCGCTGTCAACACCGATTTTGCTCGATTTTGCTCTGAAAAAATTGACCTTTTTTTGAACAACCCCCCCTGGGTATCCGAGATTTTTTATTTTAGGGAGCAACCCCCCCCTGGTATCCGAGATTTTTCATTTTGGGTATCCGGTATCCGAAAATTTTGGATTTTGGGTATCCGGTATCCTGACTTTTTGATTTCCCAACGACACCACTGCTTCAGAATGTGTTTCCTGGGGTAGCTTACTGACTCATTGAAATTTCTGCCAAAATCCATCGTCCCATCTCAAGTCCTTACTGGCTCCGTGAGCCAAAATGGCAAAAAACCCTGGGCAACCCCCCACAACACCCGCCCAAAATAAAAAAAAATCGCAATAATGCCAACACAGAGCACATGAAGCGGGATTTTGAAAGTGAACGATTGATTGTTGTCTCCAGCAGCATTTCGATGACCGAGTTGATATTTTGAGAACAGCTTTGATTGAACGTATGCGTTGGCTTGTAACGATCGAAGCTCGTCAACAGTCACTCGAAGGCCATCGTCGAGCGCCGTCACGCACGCGTGCTGCAATACGGATCATACCGTAAAAACCTGAATAGAGCCCCCGGAATGCAGCCCCCAAAATGGCGTCAAAAATTTTCCTTCAGCTGTATGCTGCAGTGTTAAGAAATATGAGAAATTCAGTCATACATTACCTAGCATTCGATCCATAAAAATCCAAACAGACCCATTTAAAAAAATTGGAATTGTTGGTGGGTATTGGGTTTCAGCCAGTGGTGTCGTTGGGGGGGGGGGTTGGGGGGGCCCCCCCCCGGTACGCCTGCCCCCCCTCCGGTACGTCTGCTCCCCCATTTTTTCCTAAATGGGGAATAGGCGAAATCGGGCATTAGGCCAAAAATAGGTATGGGGTAAAAACCCAAAAAAACAAACCACCCCTGGGAAATTTTTCACTTTTGGAACAAGCACCCCGAAGAAATGACTTTTTGACCCCGAGAAGTACCAAAATTGGCCATTTTTCGTCCAAAAATGTCAAAAATCGCTTACTACCGCAAGAAAACTCTGTTTTAAGCACTTTTTAGACCAATTTTGGCAGTTTTAGAAGATTTTTGGGGTCATTTTTTTAAAACCCCCACCCTCAGGCATGGGAAATTTTTGAGTTTTTGGAAAACCCCCTGCCCCTGGTATGGGAAATTTTTGATTTTTGGGGGTATGTATGGGAAATTTCCCGAAAATTGGGCTGGGTATGGGAAAATTTCGATTTCTCAACGACACCACTGGTTTCAGTCTCAGCCTGGTATTGGTGTTGGTTATCGACATTTTGTCAAATTGATATTTTTCCCAATTGATCTTTTTTCCTATTGTTTTCCTTTAGTTCATTCCCATTCTTGCCCTATGAAACACAAGGAAAAATTTTTTCCTTTTGGATCCTATCCTACCGAACTCAGCCCAGCCCACCCGCTCACCTACAATGGTGGCCAGTGGATCAGTAATTTGTATTTTTTGAAAAAAAACGGTTGCCGCCAGTGGTGTCGTTGGGGGGGGGGGGGAAGGGGGGTTACCCCCCTAGCACCCGGTAACTTGATTTTTTCACCCAGGGGCATCCGGTATCCTGACTTTTTGTCCAGTGGTATCCTACCCTAAAATTTTTCCGAAAACCGCAAAAATCGCCAATTTTACCTCCAAAATGCTCAAAATCGCTTGCTGGCGCAAGCATAATCCGCAAAATGACCATTTTTGCGTTTTCAACACAGGTTTTGCTCGATTTTCATAAAAAAAGTTGACCTTTTTTGAATAACCCCCTGGGTATCCGAGATTTTTATTTTAGGGAGCAACCCCCTGATCCGAGATTTTTCATTTTGGGTATCCGACCGGTAGTATCCGAAAATTTGGATTTTGGGTATCCGGTATCCTGACTTTGATTTCCCAACGACACCACTGGTTGCCGCTGATTTACTTTGGAAAACTACCCGCACCGGAAAAACGTTTTTTCCGTTTTTTTACCAGGAACGTTTTTTCACGGTGGGGAACTGGCTGGCCTTTTTGGCTTTTGGGTGACCAAAATCATACCTCTCACGCTTCCGGTCCCCCCAACCCCGCATCATACTTACTTCCCACACATGGGCCTGCCACTACACTGCCGACGGACCTAACTGATTTTGGTCTGGCTCAGCCGTAAAGTTGGGCTATCGAGCCGATTGAGACATCTGGTTCAAACAAAATAAAAAAACCAGCCTCGCGAAAATCCAAGGTTTTCAACAAACTGTACAAGTTTTTCGTGCTGTCGCAAATGGCAACCAGCTGCTGATTGGCGTCGTCGTCCTGCGAACCAGTTGTTATCAGAACCATATTCAAATTAGTTGCTGTTCGCCTTCACCAAACCTGAAAATGCAAGTTTAAAAAGTTGAATTCGTTGAATGAAAGTGAAACAAAGGAGAAAATGAAAAACGAACCGAGTTCCGGGCTGGGACGAAAGCACATTCAAGAGCAGAGCTCAGGGTAAAAGCCGGGGAAATTCGAAAACGAGCCGAGGGCAACGCGCAATTTTGATAACGGCGGATGGTACATAGCAGTCAGTCCCAAATCCGTTCACGCAAGATTTTTTTCTCATCCGCCTTGACGGAGCATGCAATCTGAACCTGCTATCGAAACTCAACAAGAGCACACGCTGAGTTTATCAGCCGCTTCCCTGGTCAACCGGTCTTCAAGAACATGAGGCGGTTAGTGTACTGGTAAAGGCAGTCTACGGGAGGTTGTCACTCGGCCCCCGAATACCGTAACCCACGGCGAGCGAGATCGTTGCGAGACCCATGCTGATCGCTGCTTAGCGACACGTGTATTAGCGGCAGCAAGCTGGAAATTGTCATCATGCGCGTCGATCACCAAAACTTGGAAATGTTGGTTGGTGGTGGCGCTAACACGCAAAACATAGATAAAAAACAAAATGGTCTCGACACGATCCTTGCAGATCAAAATTACGGTGGGTTACGGTATTCGGGGGCTGAGTGACAACCTCCCGTAGATTGCCTTTATGGTATTGGTCGCACAATGACCATATAAGAATTCATGAAACCAATCCTGATTTTCACGTTCAGTCACTCTTAACCACTGTGCGATTTGTGATTCTCACAAAACATTTTCACCTGAAAATAATCCAGCAGAGCACCCACGTTGCTGCGGGTCTGAAACATTTTGCTTACTGCATCCTTTGTGTGCGATCGCGCAACGCAACGTCATTGCCCCGTCACTTTTACTGCTTTACGATTCAGGAAAAAAATTTGACCAATTCCAATAAAGTCATTGGGCAACCAACACCATAAGCTACTGTGACCTATAGCGGTGTTCTTCTGCATTGCATTGACCTTGACCTGTGATAATAAATAACCACTGCGGTCGGTCCACAGCAGCGGATTCGTAACATAAGTTTCCATAAACGATACCTCAAGATTAACGTCACGAATCTCGACCGGTGTAAAAGTTGTCAACAGTCAGCTTACAAAAAACTTTTACGCTGGTCAAAATTAGTTTGGATGGCCTGAACGCTTTTTGCGAAACCTGGCGGGGGAACTTTAAAATCCTAAGACATCGTGAAATTTGACTTTCCTTAATCTCATGTTTAGACTTAGGCTGCCTATTTGGCTCAGGCTTGGGCCAAACCCTGACCCAATCCGTGCATTCTATCAAAAAAATCGAAATTTGATTTTGGAGGAGTGGGACATTTCGTCCACAAAAAGTCTTCGGGTTTCCCGCAATGCGGCCTGAACGTGCGTGCGTGCGTGAGCGCATCGCATATTTCCTGAAACGTCTTGCAACCCTTTTCTGGTAAATATTTTTTGTCACGATAAAGGTGAAAACATCTTTAAAAAATAAAAGGTCGTCAATGACAAAGAATTTTTTAACCCTGGCTCTAATATGTTGATCCCATTTGCCTCAAGTTGCGAAGTGTTCGTGCACAAGGCTGTCCAATCGCTGTATTTCAGGACACAAACGTCATAGAGGTCAGATCGTATCCATTTATGTCCATTATCCATTTGTGACGCAATGATGAATCAGACGGCGATTCTTCGTTTGTTTGTTGCGCAAAACGAGCAGCGCAGCACTTGGCTGATGTTTCAAGGGCGCATGCATGTTGTGTGTTTATCACCCAGTTGCTTGGACATGCTCACATGACGACGCAACCAAGCGTCAGAATTAAAGGGGCATTGGAACATCAGGCAACCAGTTCCCAGAACGGCTGTGTGCAGCCAATGGACTCAGAATCGCCTTCTGATTTGAATGCACTGTGAATTAAAAAAATCCCACCTCTGTAAAATTGTGACCTCTGTAAAAAAATGAACCAAAAAGTAACGAGTGGGACGGTATTTTTGAGACATTCTGTTTGTATATATATGTCCATATGTAGCATGTATGTATGTATGCATACTGTGTGCGCGTGACCGGCAGTTGCATCATCAGAAAGACCATCAATATCTTGTTGCACAAGCAGTTTGGTCGTGCACGAAGCATGAAACGTTGAAGACTCGTGATTTGAATTTGGCGCGCTTTGACTCAGCCGAGCTGAAATTGGAAGAGGAGTTAAAAATCTTTGGAAAATCATCCACGCCTATAAAAGGCAGAAAACGGCGTTTTGAGGCCAGCCGCTTCAGATTACGTTTAAGCCCAAGCCCAAGAAGCCTAGGCGAAGGCCTAGGGGGGGGTAGGGGGGGGGGGGGTCCCCCCCAAGGTACAGTAGGTAGGTTGCCGCCCCTCGCCTGGTACAGTAGGTAGGTTGCCGCCCCTCCCCTGGTACAGTAGGTAGCAGGGTAGTACTTGGGGGGGGGGGGGGGTGGGGGGTCCCCCCCAAATTCATCTATCTATCGTCAACACTTTTTGATTTCATCTATCTATCGTCAACACTTATGGGCAAATCTATCTATCGTCAACAAATTCTGGGAACAATCTATCTATCGTCATTAGTTGGCTCTCTGCAAATGGCATGGCCCTAGCCAGTCATAAGAGCGTCACTGTAAGGCTTGGGGATCGCCCCCAAGTCCCACCTGTCTATTTTTGTGGGAATGAGCAGATTGTTTCACCTCCCCATGTCCGGGACCTGGGTGTCATAATTGACCAACAAAATTTAAAATTTGAGTCACACATTGGTAAAATTGTTGCCGACGCCAGTAGAATGGAAAAGACCATCCGCCGTAACTTCCACAGTCGTAATCGCGACTTCCTCCGCAAACTCTACTTGGCCTATGTTCGTCCATTACTGGAATTTTCCATGTCCATTTGGTCCCCTCAAAATGTCACTTTGGCTAAAAACGTTGAAAAAATTCAACGTAGGTTCACTTATTATTTACCAGGCATGCAAACACTGTCTTACCAACAGCGTTTGCATGCACTAAATTTGGACCCCCTAATTTATCGCCGGACCGTGAACGATCTTGTGCTCGTGTACAAAGTCGTTCGTGGTCTCATACCTGGGGTAACCAAGGAATCATTCTTTCCATCGCGTGACACCGGCCGCCCAACCCGAGGGCACCCCCACAGTTTGTGTCGAGTTCATGGCGCGGGTCCGGACTTGTCCGGATATTGGGCTTATCGCGTTGTGGACCTCTGGAACAGGCTCCCAGAGGACGTCGTCTCCGCTGCCTCAATTGCGGCCTTTAAATCTAAACTAAACTCACGTGGTCGAGACGTAGTTTCTCGCCATATTTCAACAAAATTCTCAGCCGTCGTTGACTGATCTCCTCAGTCACTGAGTTGCTGCTTTCAGGTAATCGTCAATTTTTGTTATCGCCTATTGTCATCTCGTGTCCGCCATTGATCACTGATTTTTCGCCTGTCGTTGCAGTTTTTGGTTGGTTTAAAATTTCTCTGGTACGTTTTGTCGTTTGTTCATTCATGATTATCATTGTGTTGCGTACACTCGTTTATTTTTCAGGTGTTTTCCGGATCTCGTTGTAGGTCTTTGCGTGAGCTTGCAAATAAAATTTGAATTTGAAGTCACGTCAACACATTTCGACCAGTGGTGTAGCTACCCAGGCGGGGCGGCAACCTACTGTACCACACCCAAAATGCGGGGCGGCAACCTACCTACTGTACCAGCCGAGCTAGGGGGGGGGGGGGGGTCGTACCACTTGGGGGGGTCATCTGGAAACCGAAATTTTTTATGTCTAAATACTGAAGAAAATGTGGCCTAAAACACTAATTTCGCGCGCAGCGCGCGATTTTTCGCCTATTTGCAGACAAATATGCTAATTTTATGCAATTTTAAGCCAAAAATGAATGTTTTGGGTGAAAAGTTAGGTGGGGCGGCAACCTACCTACTGTACCAGGGGAGGGGCGGCAACCTACCTACTGTACCAGGCGAGGGGCGGCAACCTACCTACTGTACCTAGGGGGGACCCCACCCCCCCCCCCCAGCTACACCACTGATTTCGACCCCAAAATGGGCATTTTTGCCTCAAAATCGCTCAAAATCGGTATTTTTTGTCCCAAATAGGCAAAAAATCGCGCGCTACGCGCGGATTTAGTACATCTATACACATTTTCATTAATATTTACACATTATTACCTACTTAATGCACTATACTATACCTTGATTTTTGGCGCCCCCCCCCCCCCCACCATCTATCTATCGTCAACAAGTTTGGGTCGACCCCCCCCCCCAGATTTCGGACTTTGGTCATCTATCTATCGTCAACACATTTCGGGTCCCAATCTATCTATCGTCAACACCCTGACCAAGTACTACACTGGTAGGTAGGTTGCCGCCCCACCTAACTTTTCACCCAAGACATTCATTTTTGGCTTAAAATTGCATAAAATTAGCATATTTGTCTGAAAATAGGCGAAAAATCGCGCGCTGCGCGCGAAATTAGTGTTTTAGGCCACATTTTCTTCAGTATTTAGACATAAAAAATTTCGGTTTCCAGATGACCCCCCCCCAAGTGGTACGACCCCCCCCCCTAGCTCGGCTGGTACAGTAGGTAGGTTGCCGCCCCGCATTTTGGGTGGTACAGTAGGTTGCCGCCCCGCCTGGGTAGCTACACCACTGAGTGTACCTACCCCTTTTTTCCGTGCGGCGGTTAGTGTACCTCCCTGGGGGGAAGGGGGGGAAGACCCAAATCCAGGAAAAAGTCACTGTTTGAGGAAGAAAATTTGACCGATTTTTACCCCTTTTTGGAAAAAATTCTCCATAAAAAGGGATTTTGGCGACTTTTGACATCATTGACCTGAAAATCACCCATTTTAGGCCTAAAAATGCCATTTTAGGCCTAAAAATGCCATTTTAGGCAAAAATTGAGGCGGTTAGTGTACCTGGCGCGGCGGTTAGTGTACTAGTGTACCTTGGTCGCGGCGGTTAGTGTACAGGGGCCCCCCTCCCCCCCCCAGGAACTACACTGACCCTCACCCTTCCTAAACCTCACCACCCCCAAACCTCACCGCTCACCCGCCCTAAACCTCACCACCTCACCAACACCAACCTCACCACCTCACCAACCTCACCACCTCACCAACCTCACCACCTCACCAACCTCACCACCTCACCAACCTACACCCCCTCACCCACCCCCTACCCGCCTCCTTCCTCCCAGTGTAGTTCCTGGTCCGGAGGGGAGATAGCGACCTCCGTTTTTTTTCGGAGGGGGAGATAGTGTACCCCGAGGGGGGAAGGGGGGAAGAGCCAAATCCAGGAAAAAGTCACTTTTTGAGGTAGAAAATTTACCTATTTTTGCCCCTTTTTGGAAAAAAATCTTCATAAAAAGGGTATTTTGGCGATTTTTGAGAACATTGACCTGAAAATCACACATTTTTGGCCTAAAAATGCCCATTTTAGGCCTAAAAATCCTATTTTAGGCAAAAATTGGGGGAGATAGTGTACCCGGAGGCAGGGGGAGATAGGGGGAAGTGTACCACCCGAGGGGGAGATAGCACCCAGGGGACCCCCTCCCCCAGGAACTACACTGTCACCACCTACCACCTCACCACCCACATCTCACCACTCCAGCAACTTCACCACCTCAGTCACCACCCCACCTCACTCTCCCTCTGTTGTGACAAATTTGTGTAGGCTAATGTTGTGACTAGGCAGCATGTGAGCTTAGAACACTCACATGACTGATAACAGCTTGTGAATGTAATTTGAGGAAGTGGTGTATACCTTTAAATGGTAGACCGGCTCGAAAATTTCCCCAAATCTGGAGGTTGCGTTGGTTGCAATGGTGTAGCAAGGGGGGTGGGCGTGGGGGGTCCCCCAGGCACAGTAGGTAGGTGCCGCCCCTCACCTGGTTACAGTAGGTAGCTGCCGCCCCTCCCCTGGTAAGTAGGTAGGTCCCCCCCTAACTTTTCACCCAACATTCATTTTTGGCTTAAAATTGCATAGGTAAAATTACCATATTTGTCTGCAAATAGGCGGAAAATCGCGCGCTGCGCGCGAAATTAGTGTTTTAGGCCACATTTTCTTCAGTATTTAGACATAAAAATTTCGGTTTCCAGGTGACCCCCCAAGTGGTACGACCCCCCCCTAGCTCGGCTGGTACCAGTGTAGTTCCTGGGGGGGAGGGGGGGTCCCCCCTCGGGTACGTCTGTTCCCCCTCCATGGTACACCTGCCCCACTGTTCCCCTTCCTGCTCCCCCAATTTTTACCTAAAAAGGCAAATTTGGCCTAAAATAGGCATTTTTAGGCATAAAATGAGTGATTTTTAGGTCAAGTCGTCAAAAACGCCAATATGCCCTTTTTATTGAGATTTTTTTCCTAATAGGGGCATAAATGAGCCAAATTTTCGACCTCAAAAAAGACTTTTCTCCAAATGGGTCCCCCCCCCCTATACTTGCGTATTTTTCCGCAAATATATTTTTGGAAAAAACCTTTTTTTCCGGAAAAAACTGTTTTTTTTCCAAAATTTTTCCAGTACTTAAGGATACCCGCCAAAAACGCCTATTTGGATAAAATTTTGTCTGGAATGGCCTGAACGGGCTAAAATGCACTGGAGATTAAAAAGTGCTCATTTTGAACTGTTAGCACAGATTTACATTGGTTTTGACAACATCCTTTCGCAACCTTTGAAAATATTTCGGAAATTTTTGGAAAAAAACGGTTTTTTTTCCAAAAGTTGCCACTTGGAAAAATTTCCGGAAAAATAAAAAAGTATTTTTCCGGGCTCGGAAAAAAAACGGTTTTTTTTCGGTTTTTTCCGGAAAAAAAACGGTTTTTTTTCCGGCCCGCAGTATACTCCCCCCCTTCCGGTCCCTCCCCCCCTTCCCGCCCCCAGGGGAGTCTGTCCCCCTCGAACGCCTGTTCCCCCTCCGGAAGATCACTCTGGTCAGTAGGTACCGCCCCGATTTTGGGTGGTAAGAGGTTGCCCCCCGCCTGGTAGCTAACAGTGAGGTGGTGAGGGTGAAGGGTGAGGGGTGAGGTTGGTGAGGTGGTGAGGTTGGTGGCGAGGTGGTGAGATTGCTAGGTGGTGAGTTGGTAGGTGGTGAAGGCTGGCCCGCCCCCGACCCCTACCCCCCGAACTCGGAGTCCCCCGCTCCCCGCTCGGGGGGTGAGGTGAGGTTGGTGAGGCGGGTGGTGAGGTTGGTGAGGTGGTGAGGTGGTGAGGTTGGTGAGGTGGTGAGGTTGGTGAGGTGGTGAGGTTAGTGAGGTGGTGAGGGTGGTGAGGTGGTGAGGTTAGTGAGGTGGTGAGGTGGTGGGTGAGGTGGTGAGGTTTAGGGGGGGAGCGGTGAGGTTTGGGGGGGTGAGGTTTAGGAGGGTGAGGGTCAGTGTAGTCCTGGGGGAGGGGGGGCCCCCAGGTAAACGGAGGAAAGAATACCGCCCGCAGATACGTATTTTGACGGTTTAGAGGCATTTTAGGAAGATCGCCCTAGGATCGACACTCTTCCCCCCTTCCCCAGGGAGTACATAACCGCCAGGAAAGGGGAGGTAATAGGGTGTAGCTACAGGCGGGGCGATATGACACAAAATGGGGGCGAATAATGAAGCGTGGGGGGCGAATGGGGGGGATCTGGACGATTTTTTATTATAGAAATTCGCCAGGGATTTTCGCATTTTAGAAAATGTAATTTTATGCAATTTTAAGCCAAAGGGGAGTTAGGGGGGCGGCAAAAAGGAGATGGTCAGGGTGTGAGAGATATTGGGACATGTAGAAGAAGTAGCATGGGGGGGGGGGGCGACCATGAAGAAGGGGGGGGGCATAAGGAGAAGGATAAGAGGAAAGGAAATAATGAATGTATAGAATAATCCGCGCGAGCGCGATTTTTTGCCTATTGGGGAAATACATTTAGGATTTTGAGGAATGCCATTTGGGGTCTAGGGGTAGCTGGGGGGGGGGGGGGGGGAAGGAAGAGGAGGTGCCGCCTCGTGAAGAGGAGGTGCCCCCCGAGGGCCCTAAAGAAGAGAGAGCATTTAGGTTAGATGCCCAGCCAAGAGGCGAGGGTGGTAAGTAGCCGCCCGGGGTACATGGTCGATGTGACGCTTATTCATTTTATTTGCAAGCTACAAAGACTAACGATCGAAACACTAAGAGTGTACGCAACAAATAAATCATGATGAACAAACGACAAACGAAAGAATTTAAACCAACCAAAAACTGAAGAGCGTCAGTGATCAATCGACACGGATGACAATAGGCGTAACAAAAATTACGATTACCTAAAGCAGCACTAGACTGAGGAGATCAGTCAACGACGTCTGAGAATTTTTTTGAAATATGTCGAGAAACTACGTCTCGACCACTTGAGTTTAGTTTAATTTAAAGCCGAATGAGGCAGCGGAGCGACCTTGGGCTTTGGCCAAACCGAAGCCCAATATCCGAAGCGCCCATAACTCGACACAAAGTGGGGGCTCAGGTTGGGCGCCGTGTCACCGTGAAAGAAATCCTGGTTACCCCAGGTATGAGACCAGAAATTTTAACGAGAAAGATCTCATCGCGATAATTAGGGTCCAAATTTTGATGCAAACGCTTTGTAGACAGTGTTTCATCCTGGTAATAATAAGTAACCTAGTTGAATTTTTCAACGTTTTTAGCCAAAGTGACATTTTGAGGGGACCAAATGGACATGGAAAATTCCATAATGGACGACATAGACCAAGTAGAGTTTGCGAGGAAGTCACGTTACGACTTGGAAGTTACGCGATGGTCGTTTTCCACACTCGTCGCAACAATTTTACCAATGTTGATCAAATTTTAAATTTTGTTGGTCATTATGACACCCAGTCCCGGACATGGGAGTAAAACAATCTGTCATTCCCACAAAAATAACAGGTGGACTTGCGATCCCACTTACAGGACGCTTTAGACATACACATTTGAGAACACTAGAGTAGTAATTTTCCAGAATTTGTTGACGATAATAGATTTACCCATAATGTTACGATAATAGATAAATCAAAAAGTTTACGATAAATAGATGAATTTCCCCCCCCCCCCCCCCATATCCTCTACTACAGGGAGGGGCTACTATTACCAGGCGAGGGCCCTATCCCCCCACCCCCCCTTCCTAGCTTCTGCGCTTAAACGTATCTGAAGCCTAACGCCTTTTCTCCTTTTATACGTGGATGATTTTCCAAAGATTTTTAACTCCTCTTCATTTCAGCTCCTGAGTCAAGCGCGCCAATCAATCACGAGTCTCACGTTTCATTTCAGACCAAACTGCTTGTGCAACAAGATATTGATGGTCTTTCATGATGAACTCCCGCGCAACATATATACAACATACATGCACATATGGAATATATAACAAACAGAATGTCTCAAAAATACCGTCCCACTGTTACTTTTTGGTTCATTTTTTACAGAGGTCACAATTTTACAGAGGTGGGATTTTTTTGTTCACATGCATTCAAACAGAAGGCGATTCTGAGTCCATTGCTACCAGCCGTTCTGGCGTTCCTATGTTCCAATGCCCCTTTAATTCTGACCTTGGTTGCGTCGTCATGTGAGCATGTCCAAGCAACTGGGTGATAAACACACAACATACATGCGCCCTTGAAACATCAGCCAAGTGCTGCGCTGCTCTTTTCGCAACAAACAAACGAAGAATCGCCGTCTGATTCATCATTGCATCACAAATGGATAATGGACATAAATGGATACGATCTGACCTCTATGACGTTTGTGTCCTGAAATACAGCGATTGGACAGCCTTGTGCACGAACACGTCGCAACTTGAGTCAAATGGGATCAACATATTAGAGCCAGGGTTAAAAAATTCTTTGTCATTGACGACCTTTTATTTTTTAAAGATGTTTTCACCTTTATCGTGACAAAAAATATTTACCAGAAAAGGGTTGCAAGACGTTTCAGGAAATATGCGATGCGCTCACGCACGCACGCACGTTCAGGCCGCATTGCGGGAAACCCGAAGACTTTTTGTGGACGAAATGTCCCACTCCTCCAAAATCAAATTTCGATTTTTTTGATAGAATGCACGGATTGGGTCAGGGTTTGGCCCAAGCCTGAGCCAAATAGGCAGCCTAAGCCTAAACATGAGATTAAGGAAAGTCAAATTTCACGATGTCTTAGGATTTTAAAGTTCCCCCGCCAGGTTTCGCAAAAAGCGTTCAGGCCATCCAAACTAATTTTGACCAGCGTAAAAGTTTTTTGTAAGCTGACTGTTGACAACTTTTACACCGGTCGAGATTCGTGACGTTAATCTTGAGGTATCGTTTATGGAAACTTATGTTACGAATCCGCTGCTGTGGACCGACCGCAGTGGTTATTTATTATCACAGGTCAAAGTCAATGCAATGGAGAAGAACACCGCTATAGGTCACAGTAGCTTATGGTGTTGGTTGCCCAATGACTTTATTGGAATTGGTCAAATTTTTTTCCTGAATCGTAAAGCAGTAAAAGTGACGGGGCAATGACGTTGCGTTGCGCGATCGCACACAAAGGATGCAGTAAGCAAAATGTTTCAGACCCGCAGCAACGTGGGTGCTAGGATTATTTTCAGGTGAAAATGTTTTGTGAGAATCACAAATAGCACAGTGGTTAAGAGTGACTGAACGTGAAAATCAGGATTGGTTTCATGAATTCTTATATGGTCATTGTGCGACCAATACCATAAAGGCAATCTACTCAGCCCCCGAATACCGTAACCCACCGTAATTTTGATCTGCAAGGATCGTGTCGAGACCATTTTGTTTTTTATCTATGTTTTGCGTGTTAGCGCCACCACCAACCAACATTTCCAAGTTTTGGTGATCGACGCGCATGATGACAATTTCCAGCTTGCTGCCGCTAATACACGTGTCGATAAGCAGCGATCAGCATGGGTCTCGCAACGATCTCGCTCGCCGTGGGTTACGGTATTCGGGGGCCGAGTGACAACCTCCCGTAGACTGCCTTTACCAGTACACTAACCGCCTCATGTTCTTGAAGACCGGTTGACCAGGGAAGCGGCTGATAAACTCAGCGTGTGCTCTTGTTGAGTTTCGATAGCAGGTTCAGATTGCATGCTCCGTCAAGGCGGATGAGAAAAAAATCTTGCGTGAACGGATTTGGGACTGACTGCTATGTACCATCCGCCGTTATCAAAATTGCGCGTTGCCCTCGGCTCGTTTTCGAATTTCCCCGGCTTTTACCCTGAGCTCTGCTCTTGAATGTGCTTTCGTCCCAGCCCGGAACTCGGTTCGTTTTTCATTTTCTCCTTTGTTTCACTTTCATTCAACGAATTCAACTTTTTAAACTTGCATTTTCAGGTTTGGTGAAGGCGAACAGCAACTAATTTGAATATGGTTCTGATAACAACTGGTTCGCAGGACGACGACGCCAATCAGCAGCTGGTTGCCATTTGCGACAGCACGAAAAACTTGTACAGTTTGTTGAAAACCTTGGATTTTCGCGAGGCTGGTTTTTTTATTTTGAACCAGATGTCTCAATCGGCTCGATAACCCAACTTTACGGCTGAGCCAGACCAAAATCAGTTAGGTCCGTCGGCAGTGTAGTGGCAGGCCCACGTGTGGGAAGTAAGTATGATGCGGGGTTGGGGGGACCGGAAGCGTGAGAGGTATGATTTTGGTCACCCAAAAAGCCCCACCGTGAAAAAACGTTCCTGGTAAAAAAACGGAAAAAACGTTTTTCCGGTGCGGGTAGTTTTCCAAAGTAAATCAGCGGCAACCAGTGGTGTCGTTGGGAAATCAAAGTCAGGATACCGGATACCCAAAATCCAAATTTTCGGATACTACCGGTCGGATACCCAAAATGAAAAATCTCGGATCAGGGGGGCGCTCCCTAAAATAAAAATCTCGGATACCCAGGGGGTTATTCAAAAAAGGTCAACTTTTTTTATGAAAATCGAGCAAAACCTGTGTTGAAAACGCAAAAATGGTCATTTTGCGGATTATGCTTGCGCCAGCAAGCGATTTTGAGCATTTTGGAGGTAAAATTGGCGATTTTTGCGGTTTTCGGAAAAATTTTAGTGTAGGATACCACTGGACAAAAAGTCAGGATACCGGATGCCCCTGGGTGAAAAAATCAAGTTACCGGGTGCTAGGGGGGTAACCCCCTCCCCCCCCCCAACGACACCACTGGCGGCAACCGTTTTTTTTTCAAAAAATACAAATTACTGATCCACTGGCCACCATTGTAGGTGAGCGGGTGGGCTGGGCTGAGTTCGGTAGGATAGGATCCAAAAGGAAAAAATTTTTCCTTGTGTTTCATAGGGCAAGAATGGGAATGAACTAAAGGAAAACAATAGGAAAAAAGATCAATTGGGAAAAATATCAATTTGACAAAATGTCGATAACCAACACCAATACCAGGCTGAGACTGAAACCAGTGGTGTCGTTGAGAAATCGAAATTTTCCCATACCCAGCCCAATTTTCGGGAAATTTCCCATACATACCCCCAAAAATCAAAAATTTCCCATACCAGGGGCAGGGGGTTTTCCAAAAACTCAAAAATTTCCCATGCCTGAGGGTGGGGGTTTTAAAAAAATGACCCCAAAAATCTTCTAAAACTGCCAAAATTGGTCTAAAAAGTGCTTAAAACAGAGTTTTCTTGCGGTAGTAAGCGATTTTTGACATTTTTGGACGAAAAATGGCCAATTTTGGTACTTCTCGGGGTCAAAAAGTCATTTCTTAGGGGTGCTTGTTCCAAAAGTGAAAAATTTCCCATACCCCATACCCCCGGCCGATTTCCCATTCCCCATATCAGGGGGGGAGTAACCCCCCCAACGACACCACTGGCCAGTGTAGTTCCTGGTCCGGAGGGGGAACAGACGTACCCTCCACTATTTTCGGAGGGGGAACAGACGTACCTACCTGGGGGGAAGGGGGGGGGGAAGTCCCAATTTGGGGGGGGGGACGGAAAAAAGTCCTTTTTTGAGGTCGAAAAATTGGACTATTGTTGCTTTCTTTTGCGAAAAATCCCCTATAAAAAGGGTATTTTGGCGTTTTTTTTGGAGGTTTCACTTAAAGTTTACCTATTTTTGGCCTAAAAATGCCTATTTTAGGCCTAAATGTGCCCCTTTGAGGAAAAAATTGGGGGAGCACACGTAACCGGACGGGGAACAGTGGGGCACGCGTACCTCGGAGGGGGAACAGACGTACCCCGAGGGGGGTCCCCCCCCCCCCCCCCCCCCCCCAGGAACTACACTGCCACTGGCTGAAACCCAATACCCACCAACAATTCCAATTTTTTTAAATGGGTCTGTTTGGATTTTTATGGATCGAATGCTAGGTAATGTATGACTGAATTTCTCATATTTCTTAACACTGCAGCATACAGCTGAAGGAAAATTTTTGACGCCATTTTGGGGGCTGCATTCCGGGGGCTCTATTCAGGTTTTTACGGTATGATCCGTATTGCAGCACGCGTGCGTGACGGCGCTCGACGATGGCCTTCGAGTGACGGTTGACGAGCTTCGATCGTTACAAGCCAACGCATACGTTCAATCAAAGCTGTTCTCAAAATATCAACTCGGTCATCGAAATGCTGCTGGAGACAACAATCAATCGTTCACTTTCAAAATCCCGCTTCATGTGCTCTGTGTTGGCATTATTGCGATTTTTTTTATTTTGGGCGGGTGTTGTGGGGGTTGCCCAGGGTTTTTTGCCATTTTGGCTCACGGAGCCAGTAAGGACTTGAGATGGGACGATGGATTTTGGCAGAAATTTCAATGAGTCAGTAAGCTACCCCAGGAAACACATTCTGAAGCAGTGGTGTCGTTGGGAAATCAAAAAGTCAGGATACCGGATACCCAAAATCCAAAATTTTCGGATACCGGATACCCAAAATGAAAAATCTCGGATACCAGGGGGGTTGCTCCCTAAAATAAAAAATCTCGGATACCCAGGGGGGGTTGTTCAAAAAAAGGTCAATTTTTTTCAGAGGAAAATCGAGCAAAATCGGTGTTGACAGCGCAAAAATAGTCATTTTGGGGGTTATGCTTGCGCCAGCAACCGATTTTGAGCATTTTGGAAGTGAAAATGGGCGATTTTTACGGTTTTCGGAAAATTTTTAGGGTAGGATACCCCTGGACAAAAAGTCAGGATACCGGATACCCCTGGGTGAAAAAATTAAGATACCGGATACCGGATACTAGGGGGGTAACCCCCTTCCCCCCCCAACGACACCACTGTTCTGAAGGTAAAAAAACAGCCCAAAATCGAAAATTTTTCGCCCGTCCACGTTTTTAGGAATGTTTAAATCTGTACGCAAATGAACCGGGATCGAGCACTGCATGCAAATTGGCGTATGAAGGATACGGAGAACCATTGCGTGTGATTCTTGATAAATCTGGTGAGCGAGCGATCGATATTAACCATCGTCTTCTATCATTTAGCGGTACTTTAATTGACACAGTGATTGCCAGTCAGGCGTCATAACGCAGTGCGAAATTCGAACGCTGGTGGCCGATGATTTTGCGCCATTTGACTTCGATCAGGACACCGTTGTGACAAAGATCATAATGAAAGTTGGGCACTTTTTTATTCGCTTTTGTTGCTTACTTTTTTTGCGAAAAAATTGTTGTGGTCTTATTGCCAGCCACTGGGAGCAGCCTTTACGGGGCTGTTTACCATGATAGGCTGTTCGTGTCAAATCTTGCTGTGCTTTTCCACACAACACTCATGTGTAAAATTTAATTGCAAATGTTATCGTAGACGTGTGCCAGTTCAACGCGTAATAACACTTTCCAGTGCGACCCGCTACGTGAGATTCTATCTGAAATCGATAAACCGTACGAAACAGTCGAAATTGTGGTCAAGCCCGATCCGCAGTGTTTGCAGGTTGGTTGAAAATTCGGATCGATAGCAACCATTGTGATCAGTGAATACAGTATAATGAATATCTCAGTATGATGAATGTCTCAGTAACGTTTTTTACGGTCATTGCTCGTTATAGTGCTATCTGCGGCAGTGTAGTTCCTGGGGGGAGGGGGGTCCCCCCTCGGGTACGTCTGTTCCCCCTCCATGGTACGCCTGCCCCACTGTTCCCCCTTCGGGTACGTCTGCTCCCCCAATTTTTGCCTAAAGTATACAAATTTTGGCCTAAAATAGGCATTTTTAGGCATAAAATGAGTGATTTTTAGGTCAATGTCGTCAAAAATCGCCAAAATACCCTTTTTATTGAGATTTTTTCTGAAGAGGGGCAAAAATGAGCCAAATTTTCGACCTCAAAAAATGACTTTTCTCCAAATTTGGGTCCTCCCCCCTCCCTCCAGGTGGGTACGTCTGTTCCCCCTCCGAACTACACTGGTCTGCGGAGCAACAGAAAGTCACTATAACGAACATATCACTGTAGCGAATCACCTGAGCACGTCATAAATGAATTTTCGGGACACCGCGACATGTATTTTCAGTCGAACATATCGCTGTAGCGAATATCACCGCAACGAATAGTTGGTGTACGGCCAGTCATTTATTCCAGTTATCTGCTGTCGCGCGCACAATGGCCGACATTTGTGTGACCATGCCGTGTGCCATGGACGCTATCGAACTCTTTCACTGCACGCAACTACAGAAATACTCGTTGGTGGTTTACTGATTTTTTGGAGATTTGTTTTACAGCTTTATAAAATTTTATATTTGCTGGTGTCGTAGACGTAGCTAGTGATCAGGTTTATCTCGGTCA
>JASAMV010008701.1:0-43515 GCA_030248065.1 Rhynchonema sp. JSB1_4
TTGACTTTCGGGTAAAGAACGTGACATTAACTAATGGGCGTATTTCACTGTGTGGCAGCGAATTTGGAAATTACTATTACCATACTTAAGTACTGGTACATGCAGTTCCAGAGAACTTGGACAAGCGGGATAAATAAATTAAATACTGGTAAGTCAAACAAAATGGATCACCTGGAGTTTAACCCGTATTTCTGCCTCCGCGTACATTGTGAGAGCAAATGCGGGTTGCGGATTAACGGATTAGCGGGCGGTCCATAGGCAGACCCGCTAACCCGCTTTGCTAATCTTGCATGTGAGAGCAAAAGCGGGTCCGCTAATCCGCAACCCGCTAAGCCGCTACATTGTGAGACCGGCCTTAGGGCGCAGCCATGCAAACGCGGTTGCGGGCAGAGTTGGAAAAATATTTTTTTAAAGATATTTTTTTCAAATAAAACTACTTTTTTAAAATTTTTGGAGATGGCAAAATATGATGCAACTTTTTTACAAAAATAGAAGATAAATATTAACAAGAAAGAAAAATGCCCTAAGGGGTATGAAGGAAATATGGTTCCCACCCTACACAAATGGACCGACATAAAAGAACGATACCAGCTAACTGACACAGGTTGACGTTTCATCTATACTATTAAAACAGGAAGACGTATCGTTCCGGAGATTCCGCGCCCGAGCCCGTGTATGTCTGTCTGTCTGTCTGTGGCACCTTTTCCCCAAATTCCAATTTTTTTTTTTCTTTCTTTCTTTCTGCCCCCACCAGATATTTTGCTGTTTGTCCTGAATACTGGTTGTCTACTCTACACCATTTTGATTGCTCCGATGAAGCTCGTCATCCGTCCAATCAAGGTACATGATAAACAGTTTCAGAGGCGCCAAGATGTGAAAAACAAGCGCCCGCAGGCACTTTTGTGAAGAAACCAACACACATCCTGAGAAAAAATTCCAAACTTTAAGCTCGAAGAAAGTCATTTTTGAACGTTTAGACAATATTGTTCTTCGGCGAAACTCAAAAAAATATTTCTTTAAAAAAGTTATTTGTGGAGACCGTGCGCGTTTTTTTAGACACGTGTTCGTTTGAAAAAAATTGATTTTTTTGCCCAAACCCTGGTTGCGGGCCAGAAGAAAATTCTGTATGTCCAAAAACCGCCCCTCGTTTGCATGGTCGCACTTGCGGGGCGCGGCTTGCGGTACACTTCGAAACATCACGCAGCAACGGAAATGAGGGCCGAAAACCAGAAGTTCAATGAACAACTTTTAGGCTGGCCGAAATTAGTGAGTCAACTACAATACTGACAGAAAGAGTTTATTGCTGTAAACAGTCATCCACAACCTGATCCATTTGTCTCGTCTTCGTCATTCTCCCATTCATTGTTGGCTTTGGTCATTAGATTTTTTGGGTGATTCATTGATTGGTCATTGTTCTCTTCCGGCAAATGTTCACTTGATTTATGTCGTCTTTTGGTGAATGTCGTGACACTCGTACCTTGTTATCCTTGGTCGCTGAACCATTTCCCCTCGGTCCGTTGACCACCATCACAACAAGAGCCATCAAAGTGAGATATTTCATCGTGTTGGGGATTAGCTGATGTCTACTCGTTTTACACCTCGAAATTTAATATTCCTCGGTTTTGATTAAAAGAATGAATGAAATTACTGATTGTGAGCTACTTTTATATTCACTGGCTGAAACGCTGTGAGCACGCTGAGCAAAGAAATGAAGGAATGTGTTGCCAGCTGGCGTTACGGTACCTAGGTGGATCTCATTGGTTTTTCATTGCTGGGAATCAGACAAACACGTTGGCAACGTTGCAGAAAGCGTCATGACGTGGGAAACGCGGTTTAAGATAGCCTGTGCTGACATTTTCAAATGCATAGTATGTAGCTGCGTAGCTTTGTTTATTTACTCCGCACACAAAAGGTTTTACTTCCAAAAACAAGTCGCGGGGAGGATCCAGGGGGATCCAAGGTTCCACAAGGGGGAATTTGGCCCATTTGGCCCCCGAAGGAAGGGCCACCGTTTCGGAAGCAGGATTTTCACTCCGATACACTTCAAAAGTCCAACAATTGCGCGCTCCGTGCGTCAAATGCACAAATTTTCACTGAAATTTGGCCCTCGCGCGTGCAAAAACTGCCAAAATTTCGCGCGCTACGCGCTTTATCGGGGTAAAAGGGGCAAAATTCGAAGCAAGTATTAGTTAAAAGTGGCTTTTCAAAAAATGGAACAAGCACCAGATAAAACTGACTTTCTGGATTTGGCCCCTCCCTTGGCCAAAAGCTGGATCCGCCACTGCGTCGCTGCCACAAACAAGACCAACACTTTACCGCAGCTCAAAATTTGTGCAAAATAATCGATCGGTACCCTGCCGCACAATATACAACGCACCGACACGCCAACTACAGCGCCTCGATGCCATATGTGGTTGTCGCGGCTTTGATGACGGCATCGAATGTTATGAAGGCAAAGTGACCTGACTGTTGTGTGGGAAAGCAGGGCGAAACAGACGCTATTGCACGCAGTACGTTGGGACTTCACTATGTGCACTGCTTGCAGTGGCGCTGTGTTCTTGAGATTTCACGCAGTGAAAATGTGAGAAATATAGGAGGCCGAATGCACCACATGCACCGCGTGCACAGTGCTAAAAAGGTCAAAGGCGTGCACGCGGTGCACGCGTACGCACGCGTGCGTACAAGTGCACTGCGCGTGCACCACTGGGTGGTTATACATTGTGCCCGCAGGCGTCAAAGGCGTGCATGCGAACGCACGCGTGCAGCACGTGTACGTGCAGAATTCACCCAAAGTTGCAGTTGGTACTGTAGCTGTTGCTTACCGTAATCACATAACGTGGATTAAAAGTACAGTCGCACTACACAGAGAAACGAATGAACACGTAAGCTGTTGCTTACCGTAATCACAACGTGGTTTAAAAGTACAGTCGCACTACACAAAGAAACGAATGAGCAAGTAAGCTGTTGCTAACCGTAATCACAACGTGGATTAAAAGTACAGTCGCACTACACAAAGAAACGAATGAGCAAGTAAGCTGTTGCTAACCGTAATCACAACGTGGATTAAAAGTACAGTTGCACTACACAAAGAAACGAATGAGCAAGTAAGCTGTTGCTAACCGTAATCACAACGTGGATTAAAAGTACAGTTGCACATCACAAAGAAACGACGGCCGAACACACGTAGCTGTTGCTTACCGTAATCACAACGTGGATAAAGAGTACAGTCGCACTACACAAAGAAACGAATGAGCAAGTAAGCTGTTGCTAACCGTAATCACAACGTGGATTAAAAGTACAGTCGCACTACACAAAGAAACGAATGAGCAAGTAAGCTGTTGCTAACCGTAATCACAACGTGGATTAAAAGTACAGTTGCACATCACAAAGAAACGAATGAACACACGTAGCTGTTGCTTACCGTAATCACAACGTGGATAAAGAGTACAGTCGCACATCACAAAGAAACGAATGAACACACGTACATATAGCTGTTGCTTACCGTAATCACAACGTGGATTTAGGCCGCACTCAGACAAACGCGAAAAGCGAAAAGCGAAAAGTTAACTTTTTGCTTTCGTCTGAGGGCAAAAGCGAAAAGTTAACTTTTCGCTTTTCGCTTTTCGCGTTTGTCTGAGTGCAAAAGCGAAAAGTTAAGCGCGCACAAACAGCAAACATAGCGTATGCTGTTGCTCTGTTGATGTGCGACACGACGTTTCATTCTTCAGCAAGTTCAGCTGACATGTTTGGCGGTCGGATGTGGTTTAGTTTTATTAGTCATTTAGTGGTTACATTTGTAACAGTACTTCATTTCAAAATATTTTTCGGAATGGGACGCTGGCTTTGTTGTAGTTTCACAATGTGTATCATTCAAACAAACACCGGCTCAAAGTTGAGCGTGCATTTCTGCGCCTGTCAAGCAAAACATTTTTTGTCTTCTTAAGCTGGTCCATTTTATGCCATGATAACAAATGTTTGTTTGTATCATATTTTGTGATAGAGTTACATGACTAATTTCGACCAGCGTGAAAGTTGTTCATTTAGTGCAGGGGAACAACTTTTACGCTGGTCGAAATTAATGATCCAACTCTATCACAAAATATGATTCAAACAAAAATTTGTCTTCATTGTCCTTAGTTTGCAACGGGTGTGCAGTCAGATTTTGGGAATAAGGAATCATGATGACTTTTCGCTTTTTAAACTTTTCGCTTTTGCCCTCAGACAAACGCGAAATGCGAAAAGCGAAAAGTTAACATTTCGCTTTTGCCCTCAGACAAACGCGAAAAGCGAAAAGCGAAAAGTTAACATTTCGCTTTTGCCCTCAGACAAAGTTAATGGTCGCAAAACTTTTCGCTTTTCGCTTTTCGCGTTTGTCTGAGTGCGGCCTTAAAAGTACAGTTGCACATAGCTGTTGTAATCACGACGTGGATTAAAAGGGCTCCTAAATCGCAGGGTTTTCACTCTAATTCATTTCAAACGTCCTAAAATCGCGCGCTTCGCGTGCCATATACGGTACACTCATATCATTGAAATTTGGCCGTATGGCCTGCAAAAAGTGCAAAAATTTCGCTCGCATGCTCAAATACATATACATAGAATGGTATTTAGCTTAAAATCACCCAATTATAAAGAAGCAATCGCAAATCGCCCAATTATAAATAAAGAAGTCAAACATGCACCAGATAAAAATGACTTTTGGAATTTGCCCCCCCCTTGGCCGAAAGCTGGATCCGCCACTGTGCTCTTGTCTCTCCTTTGAAAACTGATTTAAATTTACATAACTTTATTATGCAACAGAAGATGAAAATTTCGGTCCTGAATTTACCAACAATCCGATCGGAATTCATCAAAAACATGCCCATTTGATACGCGTGAAATTGGCCATTTCTGAATATTTCATATGCGTCACAGTGAAAATCTCCTGGGTCCTCGTTCTTTTTCCGAACTTGAAGGGGGGCTGATTTGCAGCGGTCGGAATTCATCTAAAACAGGTGTATCTGACGCGCGAAAGCAGCGACCATTTCTGAACATTTCAGATGCATAAACAAACGAAAAAAATCGAATATGTCACGCACGATAACTTATGATAACTTTTTTGCGCACCACACTTGCATTCCAAAGTGGGCTTTGACCTCGAATCAACGTTGTTGTGGAACAATTAGCGCGGCGCGCGGCAATTCCAGACACAAAACAGATGATAAACACAATGTATCAGGAACATTGATCGGCATTCACTTTGCTGGCATGAGTTTGCTGGGTTGGGTGTGGTCGGGTGTGCAAAATGGGTTGGACCATAGCTTGCGATTTCGTTGTTTCATTCTGTACAGTTCTGCCAGCGTTAAAGTTGTTTCCCCATGTGCTGCGAGCAACTTGTACGCCGGTCTAACATACGGGAACGACAAAATCGCACACGATATAATTTTTCTCATTTTGCATCCCCCGACCAAACCCAACCAGCAGTCCAGTAAAAGCAAATGCCGCCCGCTGGCTGGCATTACTGTATGTACTACTGTGGTAACTTCCATATTTCTCACGGTCCCAAGCACGCGCCTCACAGTTGTGTGATCTGGGGGCCTGATCACAACTTGTTGCGAAAGAAAGTTATATTCGCAAATTTCAGTTATCCGCCATTACCGAGAACGTCGTCGTGTTTTTATCATCGTAAACCCGTGTTGAAGTGCACGTGCTTGACTTGACTCGTCCCTTTCGAAGACGATGATTCCACAAGTTTTCATTCTTCCTATTGTCTTCTCATAATTTCTCGCATTCTTTGTGCACACAAAGGTGATAAAGAAGGGTGCTTGAGGCGCGGCAAACCTTTCTGCCCTCGCAGAACTTTGCCTCAGTTAATTGACATCAAAGAACACACGCAACGATGGGCGCGCGATACACCGTTAGTGCACGTGAGTGCGTATAGAACATGCAACATTCATGCGTGCGTGTAGTGCATGCTCCACCCAGAGCTCCTATCCAGATTATTGGTGTGTGTCGCATATCCGCAATTCATGCACTGTTATGCAAACAACGAAATCATGCGACATACACAAATATATGTAAATAAAATGTCGAAAAGTTGTGAAGTCCCAAGTTTGTCAAACGGCGTTTCTCAAAATGGAGTTATGACGAATTTATAACATCCAAACTCGAATTTTTAGGTGACACAAAAGGGATATCAGATTCCTGCGGTCTCACCAGCCTCTCTAGCGGAAGCCTATTTTCTGCGCACGCTTGCTTCTGCACGTGGCCTTTGGCAGCATTTTTTTGCATTCAGACATTTAAAATATGTGCGTGTGCCGTTTTTGCGCTTGAAATCCAGACACGATAGAAATTCTCAAAATATTGGCCTGCATTTTCCAAACATTTGTTTGTGATACATAACTCTCGCATAAAAATCTGACAGAAAACACTGCGTCCTCGCGAAAATGCAGGCGGGGTCCGATTATTATTTGGTCATGATGTGCAGTTATAAGTTATTATATAAGTATCCCTTACCCCACCCTAGTCACAAGACTGCACACGCATGTTGTACACTATATTGTGAGATTTCGATTGTTATTTTTACACTTCACTGCATGTTGGCACCTTGTAATTCATCTTGTCATTATAATCTGTTTGGGGTTGTAGTTTTGCGCGTATGAAAATCCGCGTCTCATGCCCATTTTGGTGTGGTCTATCGGTGCGTTTGTTTGATTATTTGGTACCACAACAAAAAACTCTCCCACGATTTCAGCAAAAATTCCTGGTACCCGTTATAACGTAAAAAATTTTAAAAATATAGTAAATTATTAAACGTTACAGAACTAATCTCCATATGTCCACACGCTTTCACGCCCTGTGGGGTGTACAATACAAATTTATCAGTGAAAGTCATACAGTTGAGTTTGGCCAGCTGTTTTTCGCCACATTCAATCGAAAGTTTTGGCTCTTTTTGTTGGAGCTCGAAATTGTGCGTGTGAACTGTTATAGCCGAAGTACTACTTTGTCAATTATGCACTCAAGTCACGTTTTGTCAATGTGTATGTATGTGTAGCCATTTATTTGCTCAAATTGATGCTTGGCCAACATTGAGGGAGCGTGCGAGATTTTAATCTGGTGTTAATTGGCTCATTTATAATCATAAGTTCGTTTTGAGCGCTGTTGTGTTGTTGATATTTTTGTTTACCTCCTTACAAGATAATGCGCTACATTTTTGTACATACTTTCATTCGTACGTTGTGACAGGGCCACTTTGTGTGGAAATTTGTTTACCACACACACAGACAGACATTGGGCATTTTCTTCATTTTCTCGTGCGCAGGTAAAGATGCAGCACCAGGGCCGTCTGGTCTGTATTTGCCAATCAATTGTGCTTGCGTTGAGCTTAACTATTCAAAATGCACGCACTCAACAATTGACCAGCACCAGTCAACCGCTGACCAGACCATTGCCGTTTGTGACGTGCGAAAATGAATACGAAGCATTGTTTCCTGACAGAAGGGATTGCAGGTCAGTTTTGACGGCGGTCACGTGACCAGGGTTGGATTAAAAAAAACCAAAAATTTTAAAGTTGGATAATAAAAAACATTTAATCCAAATCCTGCACCTTACCACACAAATACACTGACGACGACAACACCCTCTGTGAAAAACAGGCCGATTAACTATAAACGTCTGGCGTATACGAAAAACGGTGATTTCCTGTGACCGATCGCCTCTGTTTTGGATTTCTGTATGACTTTTCTCGTGTCAACCACAGATTTCGAGATTTACTTTATCTAGACGACTTAATCATTAGATCTTGGAAATAATAAACATTACGCTGGTCGAAATTAGTGGACCCGTGGGCCCAACTGCGTTTTTTCCAAAGATGAAAGTTTGTAGACACTGGGCGTTTGGGCATTTTGCATTGGATATCCAACGTTGTGGGATATCAAATTTTTGAGCTAAAAAATCTGCCAATTTTTCCCGACTGGTAACTCAACCCTCCTGCTCATCCACACAGGCGCTACGTCTACTGTTGGAAGCAACTGCCGTACTACTTCATGTGCCACAGCGGATTTGTGTTCGATCCGTGCATCAACGAATGCGTTCGGGTGAGTGCACCAACTGATGGCTGCTGTCCCCCCCTTCATTTCACCGGCTTATTGTGGAAAATCAAAATTACAGCAATCGAAACTTCATTAAATTGCATTTAAAAGTATGTCACCAACAATCGTGTGTTGTCGAAACCTGCGCATATAGGCCTAACTATACTTCGTTTTCTCAGAAAACAAAGAACAAATTCTGGCGCGCTGATTGGTCCACGTATGTTCAACAGCCAATCAGCGCGCGAGAATTTGTTCTTTGTTCTCTGAGAGAACGAAGTATGGTCAGGCCTGTAATGGCGTCAACTCAGATTGTTCTCCGGTATCCACACTAATGTCAAGTATACATTTCTCGCGCTCATTTAGGGCTGTATTAATGTTGGTACGGGCATATCAAATGAATGCACGGGACTCACATGCATTTAGCACATGCGTGCTGGCCTGAGTTCACTACCAGAGTTGGCGATTTGAGTCGACGATCAAAAAAAATAGCGGGACGTTGCCAACGATCAATCCTGTCATGGATTCTCATCACAGAAGCCAATAAAATTCTAACAAAGGCATATACTTCATCAAAGTGGGTGCAGCAACTTTCAGATCAAAGACTGCGTCAACAGCGATATCTGCGAATGTCAACCCCCATCCGGATGTCCGTTGACCAATCAACCGCTCACAATTGGTGGCGTGCTGCAGATTAAACCCGACAATCAGGTGAGCAGGGCGCTCTTCAGAGAATGTTAGACATGAGTGATCTGACAGATGAGAAATTTGCAGAAAAATACATAGCAACCGATAGAAGTTCAGACAGTAGTTTCATGGCTGGTAGCAATTGCTATTCAAAGTTGAATAGTTTGAACAGCTGCTTTCCTCGCTATTGTTCCAGCAGTCACGCGTGCCCTGCAGTGCAGGATAAAATAAATACCAGTGAAAATTTTTCGCGTTATCCTTGTGTGAACAATGAAACACCTGGTTGACAACGCTTTGAAATTCGTACATGTTCAGCACCGGCTGAGTGGTCTAGTGGCACGATTCTCGCTTAGAGTGCGAGAGGTCGCGGGTTCAATCTCCGGATCAGTCTATTTTTTGCCGTTGACGGCCATCATATTGATGAATATCGCGGTTGTTTGCAGACAACTGCCATGATAAACTGAAAAATAATAACGGGGAGCGCATGTACATACATTCCAAAATCCTTTGTGAACAAAAAATGGCTTTCTTCGACTGGGGATCGAACCCAAGTCCTCCGCCAGGGGCATTGCTCTACCGACTGAGCTATCGAAGTGCCTGCTGCCAACAAGCAAACTCACTCATTGCTTACAAACTGAAAAAGTAGTAATGATACCAGAGCGTGTGAAACATTTTCTCCTAAACACAAACAGGCGGAACTTGACAGCAATCGTGTGCAACGGAGACTCGAGAAGACAACGACAACATCAACAACAACAACAACACCAATATCACTGGTTGAATTGATCACCAAAATCCCACCCCCAACACGTGTGGGCAATGCCGATCATTCGGTGTCGTTGATTGACGCGCGACGGAATCGATTGGCGCATATCGATGCGAGGTTGATTGATTTTTTGTCGTTTTTTTGCTTTTTGTTTCTTTTTGCGATTATTGTCAAACCTGCACGTAATTGCCCGAAATCTCGAAAGCGCGACCGGTGGCGCTTTCGAGAATTTGGGCCAATGAATCCCTCTGTATAGTGAACGGATGATCATTGCCCACATTGATGCAATAATGTTCCCAAACGGTGGTCACATAGTGATTGAACAAAATACAGTGCCGTGTTCTGTTCACTATGTGGCGGTTTGACTGTAACCGTTGATGTAGGTTGATTCGTTTTGTGTTGCGATACACTGGCAGCACCAGGGTTGGGCAAAAAAAAACGACGGCGTTTTTTCTTAAAAAAAACGACGTTTTTTTTAAAAAAAACGCCTGGGTCGTTTTTCGTTTTTTTTAAATCCTGAATTTCCTTGATTTTCCCTGATTTTTCAGGGAAAGTACCCTGATTATCAAGGAAAATCAATTTTTTGTCCCATTTTTTTAAAAAAATTTTCGACCAATTTTTACTTTGTCGAGATACGTCGATATACGGAGTTTGACTTTCAGTGATGACCCCGGCCAAAGTTGGTCCCACGATGCGGGTCTGATATGGGATCTTAGCAACTCGCTAGAAAACGGTTGAAACCCATTTATTTTGCCTCAGAACACATAGAATTACTTCATTTAACCAGGTTTTCTTCCCAACATGAGCGTTTTCTAATTTTTTTGGGGGCATATTTCGGTCATCTGGGCGTTTTAAAAAAAACGATTTTTTGAAAAAAAACGTTTTTTGCCCAACCCTGGGCAGCACACGCACTGTGAATACCTCTCACACACCAAAGGCGATTTTTTGCTCAATAGGCTTTTGTCCTACAATCTGTTATTCAGCGGGAAACATTCTTCGCCCATTGAGTGGTTTAGTAGATGTTTCGCTGTGAAAAACTCACACATTTCGGGTTCTTGAACTCAACAAAATCATCAAGTTATACATTTTCTCAGAAAATCGCCCGTCCAACGTGTGATCACGTTTACGCCCGAGCCAGATTCGCATCATCCCGGCTATCTGCTGCATTTGAGTGTGGAGAAACGCGGCAATGACACCCAGCCTTGGCATGGATCGCCCTGGGAGGAAACACGTTAGCTTTTGTGTCCTTTTGTTGGAAAAGAGACCCCCAAAATCTCACAGAATCTGAAGAATGTTCAATAGACTGACCGTGTTACTACATACGTTCATGTTGGCAAAATTACACGATACAAAACTGGATGGAATAAATTCAAAAAATTAAAAACCAGACTGTTGAACATCACCACCAACACATTGCAGCAGCGCATCAATCCGTGGACAGCAAGCCTGTGGTGTCTGAAAGAGAGGTAATCGACAAAGCAGCCAACAGTGCCGAACGTACATACGGGACCCAGGATGCAGCGAGCAAAAGTGATGCAAAAATTGCGGAACAGAAAGTTGATGACGTCATGGAAACAACACCGGCCTTACCGGATTATGACCCGGAAAGTGAGTTTCGATTGGAAATTATTTCCCGTTTAGATAATTACATACTTGTGTGCGGATGTTGCCGTACATCCCCGGTCTAAATTATTTCTTCTATAGTTTCTCAATATTTTATTTCTAGGTTCGTCGTAATTCTGAGCACAAGTCTATTTTGTGTTTGGACAGTAGTAGGTTTGGGGTACATGACACTACATGCCCCACACTATTTTCCCCAAGGCGTTCATTCACTCACATTGTTTTTCATGGTTTTCATATTTTACTTTTTGACTTCTTCTTTCGTATTTCTTTCCAGCTACCCCTGTTGACACCATTAAAGCCTCACCACAACCACATGGCCACTTAGAAGTTCTGATTCCGAAAGCTCCAACCGTGGAAGAGTCAGGTCCAAAAGCCTTATTTATTTTTAAAATATATGTTTTGTATTGTAGAATTGAACCTTTCGACCGCTTTGCCACGCAAATGTTTTTACTCCCAACGTTTCGTTTTTGTCAATGTTTTAGTTTCTGGAAAATCCAAATATTTTTTAGTCCAACCCAAACCGTTCCCAACCAGCACCATGCAATCCACATCTACCTCCACCACAGTCCCGAGCCTGACAACAACCACTCATCTAACATCAACAGAGCTGCCGGACTTAGACCTGGACTTTATAAATGGCTCGAGTGAAACATCAGCCAGCCAGAATGACACGGATGCAATCGATATTCTGCTGAATGGTACACTTACGGACGAGACAGTGTTCCCGGTGAATCCAGTGGTGATTGAGCCAAGGCAGAACCAAGAACCGGAAAGAGGTAAAAATCTTTGCATGTGAAAAAATTCCATTCTTACCCAATCGTATGCCTTCCTGATCCAATTTTGTCAAAAAAAGTACTGTATGAATGTGCTTGTTGCCTGATCCTGCAAGGTGACAGTGTCCATACAGGTTGTGCCCGTTGTTGTCGTCAATCATGTGCGGATGCCGCATGCGAATGTCTGCAACGTGGTGCATGCAGATGCAAGCCGATTCAGCCCATACTTCTGCCTGGGACTGTAGGTGCGTGTGTGTTGCCTGTGTCTGCTGCGTTTCGGTGTTGTGTGAATTTTGGTCCACTTCAATCGATCAATGATGCAACAGTAGTTAGTTTTGGATAGCCTGCTAGTCACTTAGAAGTTGAACGTTTTGGCCTGTGTTCTCAAACGGGCGAGGTGCCAGGCCTCGTCGGTGAGAACACCTCTGGTCAGCTAAACCAGTTATTGTCCTGAGCTTTTGAAAACTAAATGAATTGTAAGGCCTAATCAACTCGTGAAGCGCACCGTACGAATTCCGAATGCCTTGCGTATATTTGTAAAAATAGGTGCCACATTTTTCATCGCATGGTGAAAAAATGCATGACAGAATCTGGATAATGTGGTCCAACGCATGCAAACGCCACCCCAATCCAGGTGACTGTTCATCATGCTGTGTACAGAAATGTCAAGATGCACCCTGCGAATGTCTACCATTTACGTTCGGCCAATGTCGCTGTGCGCAGCCGGAAGCAAGTTGGTTGCGCCCTTGCATGCATGCTAAAGAAATTTTGTCAATGTTGTTGTTATTTTTTGTAAAATTGTGGAAAATCGTTAGTCACATCGCAATGTTTTCGTCTGTGAAACATCTACATATGCCAGCCAGCATGTTGGACACTGGCTTTGAGCATGCATAATGCTCGTGAAACGACCTGCTAAAAACTGACTGATGTTTCACGAACTGACACTATCAAGTATTGTGCTCACATGTCACGTGCACTAAAAACTTCTCCGCGTGTGGAGGAGCATTATTGTAAATTTGATCCAATGAACTCAAGTCAGGGTTGGGCAAAAAAAAATGACGGCGTTTTTCTTAAAGAAAACGACGTTTTTTAAAAAAAAGACGCCTGGGTCGTTTTTCGTTTTTTAAACCCTGAATTTCCTTTATTTCCCTGATTTTTCAGGGAAAGTACCCTGATTATCAAGGAAAATCAATTTTTTGTCCCATTTTTTCAAAAAATTTTCCACCAATTTTTACTTTGTCGAGATACGTCGATATACGGAGTTTGACCTTCAGTGATGACCCCGGCCAAAGTTGGTCTCATGATGCGGGTCTGATATGGGACCTTAACAACTCGCTAGAAAAGGGTTGAAACCCGTTTATTTTGCCTCAGAACACATAGAATTACTTCATTTAACCACGTTTTCTTCAAAACATGAGCGTTTTCCAATTTTTTGAGGGCATATTTTGGTCATCTGGGCGTTTTAAAAAAAACGTTTTGTTAAAAAAACGTTTTTTTTAAAAAAAGATTTTTGAGAAAAAAACGTTTTTTGCCCAAGCCTAACTCAAGTCGATTCCCCTCCGTTGCATGTTGATGTTTCAGTGCGTTGCATGCAACCCCCACGCATGGGTCGTTGTCGTGCTTCATTGATGCGTTACTATTACGACGCGATGGCTGGCAAATGCAAACTGTTCGTTTACGGTGGTTGTGGCGGCAATTTGAATCGATTCGAAACCATGGATGATTGTATACAGACTTGCGGAGGATCGGCCGAACTGGATATGGGCGCCAGGGGTTGGGTTTGATTGAACCATCCCTGCCTGCATTTTCTTAAACTTTTTCAAATTAAAGCTGTTAAAGTTACTTATGTGTTGTGTCCCCCGGCGTGTGCAATGCGTTTGTGTGCTTGAAAGCATGATCGTTTTTGAATATTACGAATTCCAATATTTTCGTTTTGACAATAATTATATTTTCACTTTTACGTATACATCTCTGTGAAACATCAGTGCTTCAAATATTCAAGCCAGTCACTGCAATGCTCAAATTTGTGTCTGCGTTGCTGTCATCCTGTCCTGATTATCAGGTAATCAGCCAAAATGGACACGTTAGGTGGTTCGTATAAATTTCCAGACATTTGCAAGCAACAAGTCATGGTTGGACCCTGTTTGGCTCTGATTCGTCGCTGGCATTACGACGCTGAGGAACGAAAATGCAAACAATTCTTCTGGGGCGGTTGTGGCGGCAATTTAAATAATTTTGAAACATTGGCCGATTGCGAAGGGAAATGTGGCGAATTGAATGAGGAAGGTCAGTCAGATTATGTTGTTGTTTGGGAAACAATCTTCAAGGATAATTCTTAATTTATCACATTTCCAAGACTGAATAAGTGTTGTGTGTGGAATTCTAGGCCGTGTTGCGCTGACCATCAAGGTGTTTGGCGTGACCGCGTGAAATTTGAGATTTCGCATGTACATGCTATTCATGTACAAACATGCAACAAATGTATAGATGCCAACCCCAGTGAAATCTCTTTTTTCAGAACCATCCGATCCTCTTATCCCGGCCGAGATGATTCAGCCAGAAATTCTCGACAAACTTGAAAACATCGATGAACTACAGTTGAACGTGACCGAGGAAAGCGCACTGGTGTCAGAATTGCTGCACAACACTGGCGGTACGATGGGTTTACAAACATAGTTTGGCCAAGAAATAAAAATATAAAATTTCCGCAAAAAAACATATATCTGATACATTTCAGATTCGCACGAATCCATGCCGCGAATGTGTAATCTCACCCACATGTCCGATACGGCCATCTGTCGATGTGAGGCGTCCGTCGACGAACATAATTTGGAAGGTTTGAATTTCATCGTGTTGTGAACTCTGAGCCGCCACACCAAACGTATGCTCCCGGAAGGACTCGAACCTCCGGCCTCCCAGCCACCAGGCCTGGACAGCCAGTTGCTGTACCAACTGAGCTACGGGAACGCGGTCTGGCTGCGGCTCAAAGTTGCACTTATACCCATGCAACCGTGCAGACACACACACTGCTTTGCACGCCACACGCTACATGTTGCGCTGGCCAGCAGACTTCCAGTCCACAGTGTCGGTGTGCTAAGAAATAGATTATCATCAGTTGAAGGTGTTTCTTTGAATCAGCCTGTCAAATGCACAGCATGCACTGGCGCTGACGTCTACTTGGTGCAAACCATGCATTGGCAGCTTAAAAATTTCCTTTGTTGAGTTTGGATCACATTCTCGTTGAATTGTAGTTTTATTTCTCGCGCTCATTTGGGACTGCTTGATTTGACGACAGTACTATTAGCCTAAAAGTTATTGTGAGCAGGCGCCTTTTGCACAGCTCGAATGAAAAACACAGACAAAAAAACACTTTTACGAAAGCGCTCAATCAAAAATCTGGCTAACTGGTTAGTCGCCCACGCAAATCGTCAACTCTGGTCGCCAAATCAAGCGGCAATGAATGAGCGCGAGACATACGGACATGGCACTGGGGCTCAGTTGACGACATAAATATCAGCCCAAAAGCTCGCCAAATCCAAACTCTACATACATAAACATTCTCTATCCAGTCCTGCGCGGTTCGCAAAACGACAAGATCTCAGCTTCCGGCAATACCGTAACCCAGGTCGGTGTCCATTCCCAATGCGAGTCACTACACTGTTCCAACGGCGGCATGTATCTGGCGTTGTCAAACGGTCATTGCGGCTGTGTGTGCCCCACAGGTACGATTTTTGAATTCCCGCCATGCATGACCCTGATCCAACAAGGTGACTCATCCTGATTTTCAGGCTACACCGGTGCCGACTGTATGCACTTGGTGTCATTGGAGGATTGCGTGTGCTACCACGGGGGTCGATGTGTCAGAGTGGACTTGGCGCAAAGAAGGCTGGATGGAAGGAAAGAGGCATTCGCATGTGAATGCCCCCTCGGTCAGTCTACATGTATACAGTACATATGTACAGTCAAACCACGAACTCATGAGCTTATTTTGAAGTTGACTTGATCGGATCCAATAATGTTCCGGTTCCACGTATTTCGGAAATGAAAGAAAGAGAAACGCATGTATTTTTTAAAAACACGCTCTCCACCTCGGTGCGTAAATTCCCTTTTGACTCCCAAAACATTTGTGTGTTGAACGACGTTGTTGTTCGCGCAAGCACGCAACAAATTGAGGTCAGCCAGCTGGAACTTGTCATCATGTCTCTCGGCCCAATCTCTTTCTTTTGTTTGCGAAAACCCGTGTAACCGGCGCAGTTTTAAATCTGGCCATACCTGTTGGATTAGCGACTCGGTCGGGGCGTGCGAAGTGCAGCCCTTCAGATGAGGCGTGCGAAAGACAAACCGCGTCAAATGAGGCGTGCGACGTACAGTGAGGCGTGCGAAAGACAAACGTCGTCAAATGAGGCGTGCGACGTACAGTGAGGCGTGCGAAAGACATCCGACACAAAATGAGGCGTGCGACGTACAATGAGGCGTGCGAAAGACATCCGACGCCAAATGAGGCGTGCGAAAGACACCCGACGTCAGATGAGGCGTACGAAGGACACCCGACGCCAAATGAGGCGTGCGAAAGACATCAGACGTAAGATGAGGCGCGCAAAAGACGTATGCCATCAATTGAGGCGTGCGAAAGACACACCCACTTCAAATGAGGCGTGCGAAAGTCACCCCACTTCAAATGAGGCGTGCCAAGTTCATTCGTGTATTATGTACCACTGACATCTGCAGTGGCTTGTACCATGCTGATATATGATGCGGCGTACCAAGTACGTTTACAATGAGGCGTGCGAAGTACATCGGACGTCAAATGAGGCGTGCGAAGTTCGGATTTTCGAAACTCGCTTGTAAAGGCTCGTAGAGCGATTCTGAAATCAGTTCTGGAATCGATTCATTTTTGCGTGGTTTATACTTTTTTAATTAATTGAAGTCCTTAAACCTGGCCCGCCACTATTGATATTTGAAAATTTTGATCTGTTTTTATGATTTATTACTGTTGCCGACATCGAGACCAACAAGGTTTACATTCGTGACTTTTCCATTAAGTGCCGATTTAATACCGAAATTAATCTATAAACACCGGTTCTCGGGAACAAAATTCCAAAAAATAGATAGACCCCCGTTTAGTGCATTTCAGGAAGACAAGAACAAATATTCAAGATGGCCGACTACTTCTTATCACAAGCATACGGTAATCACGTGATCTTGCCCATGCGTTTTGTACAGTGCCGCTCTGTTTGTTAGCAGTGCATAACACACGTGTTGCACGCGCGCACTGGCAGCACTGTGGGTGATATTTTCGAAACGGTGTAAAGGTGAGTTGGGTGTAAAGGTCGGTGTAAGCTCGGTCGAAAGCTCGGTGTCAGAAAGTTCAGTGTCAACCAGTGCGACCGTCATCTCTCACACCGAGCTACGCGGAGTTCGGTCGGAAGCTCGGTCGGAAGGTCGGTCGGTGTAAACCAGAGTTCAGCGTAAACTCGGTTTTACACTGAACTTTTCAAAAAGAAAAGAAATTCCCGAAATTCTACTCATCGGTGACAGTGTTCAGGCTTTATTGTTTTGTTATTTGATCTTGTTATTGCGATTATTCCTTTGCTCATTTTCTAGAGAGGGCATTATGCCTGCTTGGAACAGGCAAGTGCGGCGACAGCGTCGGTTGGAAAGAGTCGGAAGTCGGATTGATTTTCACAATCGGCAGAAGAATACGAGAAACAGATAATCGACAAATGCCGTGAAAACCTAAATACGAGGGGCTCTATTAATTCACTGACCCCATTTTGGGGGGTCTATTCCGGGGGGCTGTATTAATTCAGTGACCCGAATCTGAAAAATTATTCCCTAAAATACCCCTAAAAAGGGGTGTGAAACAGTGTTGGAGGTGGGGGGGGGTTTGGGGGGTAGCCCCCTCAGTACAGTAGGTATCCCCCTCGCCTGGTACAGTAGGTATCCCTCCCGATGTTTGGCATGGTACAGTAGGTATCCCCCCGATTTTCACCCCGGTACAGTAGGTATCCCCCCGATTTTGCTCCAAAAGTGCCAATTTTTGACCAAAATGGCCAAAATTAGTGTAAAATCAGATTTTTTTACCTCAAATTACCCAAAATTCGCGCGCTACGCGCGCAAATAGTACGTTTTCACACGATTCCACACATAATAAACACATTAAAAATTTTCACCCAAAAACCTAACCCCCCAACCCCCCCCCCCCAGGCCATCGGCTCTGGTACAGTAGGTATCAGTGTAGTGGCAGGCAGATGGTTGCAAGGTACCCTTGGGGGGATGGATCCAGATGGTTGCAAGGTAGCCCCTACCCAGCCTCCGGGAGGTTGCAAGGTACCCCTGAGGTCCGAAAAAAGGGTGTTTTTTGCATGCATTATACTGCAAATTTGGCCGAAAAATTGCCTAAAATACCTATTATATGGAGGTTTGCGCGCGGAGCGCGCGATTTTGGGGGTTTTTAGGTCGAAAAACACCCATTTTTGCCTATAAAAACCATAAATTGATGGTTGCAAGGTACCCTCCGGGGTGGTTGCAAGGTACCTACCCTTCCCCCCATCCCCCCAAGGGGTGGTTGCAAGGTACCTACTCCTTAGGGGGGAATCCCCCCCCAGCCACTACACTGGTAGGTATCCTCCCTCTCCGAGCGCGGTACAGTAGGTATCCCCCCTCCAGAGCACCTCCAACACTGGTGTGAAAGGATGTTTCTTCGCTTATAATCGAATTTATTCGTGCTTATTCATCAATAAGAGGCGTATTATATGCTCTAAACGAAAAACAAACGTGCATAAACATACCTATGCACAGCTATCAAGCCTTAATACACTACTGTATAGGGGATTTCATTCAGGGGGCTCTATTCCGGGGGGCTCTATTAATTCACTGACCCCTTTTGGGGGGCTGTATTACGGGGGGCTCTATTCCGGAGGCTGTATTTAGGTTTTTACGGTAATGCGCATCCGCATCAGTGTAGTGGCAGGTGTGGGAGGTAAGTATGATGCGGGGTTCGTACCGGAAGCGTGATAGGTATGATTTTGGTCACCCAACAAGGCGAAAAAACACCGTTTTGTGATACAATGTTAGCCAAAAATGAGGTAAAATGTTGCCTTTTCCAAATTTTCGCCGAAGATCGCCTAAAAATAGGTATTATGGGTGGGAGTTCGCGCGGAGCGCGCAATTTCTGGGAAAATAAGGTCGAAAAACACCAATTTTTGCCTTAAAAAGGTATAAAATTGGTTGTGAGGGAACATTTTTCGGGGCGGGTAGGGTACAACACAGGTTTTTTCGGGTGCCTTTTTTATGTACTAAAAAGTACATATATCGCGCACGCGCACAGCGCGCGACTCTGCACTTTTTGGGGTTTTCGGTCGAAATTTGGGCAGTTTTGACCGAAAAAATGGGCATTTTGAGGGAAAAAACGGGGCTGGTAGTGTACCAGAGCGGGGCGGGTAGGGGGAGGGGCGTAGGGTACCCCAGAGTGGGGCGGGTACGGGTAGCGTACCAGGCCGGGGCGGGTATTGTACCATTGGGGGGACCCCCACCCCCAGCACTGTGCACAACGATCAAGCCTTAATACACAACTGCATATGAAATGTTACTTAGGGCCGCTCTATTCCGGAGGGGGCTCTATTAATTGACTGACCCCTTTTGGGGGGCTCTGTATTACGGGGGGCTGCATAGTAGTGGCAGGGGTTGGGGGTTACCCCTCTCAGTGGTGTGGCTGGGGGTGGGGCTGGGGGGTCCCCACAGGTACAGTAGGTAGGTAGATTGACGCGCCATCCTGGTACAGTAGGTAGGTTGCCGCCCCCCGGCTGGTACAGTAGGTTGCTACTTTTGGCTCAAAATGGTATAAAATCGATATTTTTCACTCCAAATAGGCGAAAAATCGCGCGCTGCGCGCGAAATTAGCGTTTTAGAGCACATTTTCGTCAAAATTTCGACCTAAAAAATTTGTTCCCCCCCTAGCTCGGCCGGTACAGTAGGTACGTTGATTGCAGGCCTTTCTGGTGGTACTGTAGGTTGATTGCACGCCTGGGTAGCCACACCACTGCCCCCATCAGCAGTGTAGTTCCTGGAGTTGGGGTTTTCGGTCGAAATTTGGGCATTTTTGACCGAAAAAATGTGCATTTTGAGGGTAAAAATCGGGGCTGGTAGTGTACCAGAGCGGGGCGGGTAGGGGGGTAGGATACCCCAGAGTGGGGCGGGTAGGGGGGTAGCGTACCAGGCCGGGGCGGGTATTGTACCATTGGGGGGACCCCCCCACCCCCAGCTACAGCACTGTGCGTGCACAGCGATCAAGCCTTAATACACAACTGCATATGAAATGTTACTTAGGGGCGCTCTATTCCGGAGGAGGCTCTATTAATTGACTGACCCCTTTTTGGGGGCTCTGTATTACGGGGGGCTGCATAGTAGTGGCAGGGGGTTGGGGGGGTTTACCCCCTCTCAGTGGTGTGGCTGGGGGGTGGGGTCCCCCCCAAGGTACACTAATTTCCCCGACCAAGGTACACTGGTTACTGGTACACTAATTTGCCCGACCAAGGTACACTAGTACACTAATTTCCCTTCCGGGTACACAAATTTTCCCAATTTTTGCCCAAAATAGGCATTTTTAGGCCTAAAATGGGCGTTTTTAGGCATAAAATACGTGATTTTTAGGCCAATGTTGTCAAAAACTCCGAAATACCCTTTTTATGAAGAATTTTTTACCAGAAAGGGGCAAGAATAGGTCAAATTTTCGGCCTATATTTTCCTCTATTAATTCACTGACCCTTTTGGGGGGCTCTATTCCGGGGAAGGGGGGCTGTATTTAGGTTTTTACGGCAATGCGCATCCGCATATACCATATTGTCGGAAATGGAAAATACGGGGGTTCAGAGGTGTCAATCTGGCCGGGCCGACCTGTCGGGGGTTGCAGGCCGTGCGATTTTTTTGTATGATGACTTTTTGTTCTGAGAAGCAAGGTTTTTGACACAAAATTGACAGGTTTTTGGGTAAAAAAATTTAATGTTTTTGTTATGCGTGGAATCGTGTGTGGGTACTTTGAGGTAAAAACCACTAATTTTGGCCAAAAATTGGCACTTATTGGGCAAAATCGGGGGTATACATACTGTACCGGGGTGAAAATCGGGGGAGGGATACCTACTGTATCATGCCAAACATCGGGGGATACCTACTGTACCAGGCGAAGGGGATAGGATACTCACTGTACTGGGGCGCTGCCCCCTTCCCCCAAACACCCCCAGTGCTGTGCTGGGGGGTGGGGGTCCCCCAATCAGTGGTGTAGCTACCCAGGCGCATAGTAGTGGCAGGGAGGGGGTTGAGGGTTACCCCCTCTCAGTACTTACCTACCACAAAACCCGAGGGGGTTGAGTACTTACCTCTCACAACTCCAAATCTTACCTCTCACAAGCATTTTTATACCTTTTTAAGGCAAAAATCGGTGTTTTTCGACCTTGTTTTCCCAAAAAATCGCGCGCTCCGCGCGCAAACTTACCCATAATGTGTATTTTTAGGCGATATTCGGCGAAAATTTGGAAAAAGCACAATTTTTACCTCATTTTTTGGCCAAAATTGTTTCACAAAACGGTGTTCTTTGCCTTTTTGAGTCACCAAAATCATACCTCTCACGCCTCCGGTCCCAACCTCGCATCATACTTACCTCCCACACATGGGCCTGCCACTACACTGCCCAGGCGACAGCCTACTGTACCACGAAAAATGTGGGGCGGCAACCTGCCTACTGTACCGGACGAGCTGGGGGGGGGGGGGGGGAACAAAATTTTTTAGGTCGAAATTTTGATGAAAATGTACTCTAAAACGCTAATTTCGCGCGTAGCGCGCGAGTTTTCGCCTATTTGGAGTGAAAAATACCGATTTTATACCATTTTGAGCCAAAAATCGCAACTTACTGTGCCAGCCGCCGGGCGGCGACCTACCTACTGTACCAGGAGGGAGCGTCAACCTACCTACCTACTGTACCTAGGGGGGGGCCCGGCCCACCCTGCTACACCATTGCCCCCAATGGTACCCTACCCGCCCCGGCCTGGTACCCTACCCCCAGTGTAGTTCCTGGGGGGAGGTGGATCCCCCACTAAGGTACACCAACCGCCGCGACCAAGGTACACTAGTACACTAACCGCCGCGCCAGGTACACTAACCGCCTCAATTTTTGCCCAAAATAGGCATTTTTAGGCCTAAAATGGGCGATTTTTAGGTCGATGTTTCAAAAGTCGCTAAAATACCCTTTTTATGGAGAATTTTTTCCAAAACGGGCCAAAAATCAGTCAAAATTTCTACCTCAAAAAGTGACTTTTTCCTGAATTTGGGTCCTCCCCCCTCCCCCCAGGGAGGTACACTAACCGCCGCACGGAAAAAGGGGTAGGTACACTAACCGCCGCGCCGGACCAGGAACCACACTGCCTACCCCCTACCCGCCCGGCTCTGGTACCCTACCCGCCCCGATTTTTGCCCTCAAAATGCCCATTTTCAGTCAAAAATGCCCAAATTTAGACCGAAAACCCTTAAAAAGTGCAAAAAAACGCGCGCTGCGCGCGATATATGTGATATATGCACCATATAGCACATAAAAAATATTCACCCAAAAAATTTGTTTGGTACCCTACCCGCCCCGAAAAATCTCCCCCCCCCCACCCAAACCGGATTCCCCCCAAATTCCAGGTACACTACCCCCTACCTGCCCCGGATTTTTCCATCTATGTACTCTACCCGCCCCGCCAATGTAGCCGCAGGATTGCTCGGAAAACTGGTTTCTTGAAATCTATAAAGGCGATTTCGCATTTTGTCAAATTCCACCGAACAATCAGGCATCCATCCATTGTAGTATTTGGTCAGGGTGTTGGCAATAGATAGATTGGGACCCGAAATGTGTTGACGATAGATAGATAACCCAAGTCCAAAATCTGGGGGGAGGGTCGACCCAAACTTGTTGACGATAGATAGATGGTGGAGGTTCCCAAAAATCAAGATACAGATTGATCAAGGTACAGATTGATCATGTGAGTAATAATGTCTAAATATTAATGAAAATGTACCCACGTCTTCTATATTCGCGCGTAGCGTGCGATTTTTTGCCTATATTGGATAAAAAATACCGATTTTGAGTAAAAAATATCCATTTTGGGTCGATTTTTGCTGACTATAGATAGCTTGTTTCCAGAAGTTGTTGACGATAGATGAGCTCATGAAGTTTTGACGATAGATGGATGAATCCAAAAAGTGTTGACGATAGATAAATGAATTTAGGGGGTCCGCCCCTACCCCCCCAGTACTACCCCTGGGCCTGGATCCATCCATTGATAGGATCTGAGGCAAAGCAAATTGCACCCCAATGAGAACACACTTTGGATGCACGTGTAATAAGAAAAAATTCTGAAAATTAAAAAAAGTTGCAGAACAAATCGTACCGATGTTGGTGTGGGAATGATGCAGCCCAAGCCCATTACCGTCACTTGACCTACTTGAACAGCATCAAGCTCTCACCAAACAATTTGCGTAAATTCTCCAATTCACCCTGCAATTTGATGATCGAAAAATGTGCACGCCGGCCATTCCAGAATGATTTCAGCTACTATCGACTCACGGTGAGTAGAAATCAACTACTGATTTGATGTTGCGGTTGGTGGTCTTTGCGGTTGTTAAATCATATTGTGTTACAAGTCTACTGCCGAAATCAGACTTGGTGATCAGCCCGGCCCGGTATTGCCTTGGTCACGTGACGTTACTGTAGCTGGTGAATTTTGGAAAGAACCATGAAAAAAAACCACTGCAACAAGATGAACTCTGGCTTAGTCTGGTACCTTGCACAAAGGCATTACACTGCTTCCAGGCAGTGGTGTAGCTACTCTGGTGGGGCGGCAACCTACTGTACCACCGAAAATGAGGGGCAGGAAACTCTCTACTGTTCCGGCCGAGCCAGGGGTCATCCGGGAATCAAAATTTCAAAGCAAAACAAATCGGCATGTTCCTGACTTTACTTAGTGTTGGGTGTCGTATCCCCGCCGATGGCTTCCTGAGTCCTGATTATCATATAGCAATGAATTTTTTTGCAAGTGCAGCATAATATGCCGGATCCCGCAAAATGATGTCACTGTAGAGAAGGCAGTCTGCGCAATGTGTTCTATTCCCATCTATTTCAGTGTCCGATTCAGCGTCGACAGTGCGCTGCTGTCTGTGTGTCGACAGCGACAAAGGCACCGCTCACTTGTTTGCCGTCGGGGACACTAAGTCGAATCGCAAGACAATGTTGGTTATTAGACGTGATGTTCAATTTTAAAAAAAAGAAGAGAGACACACAGTGCCCAAGGGCGGCGAGTGGTGCAAATTGGTTGAGTCAGTGAACACCAGTGCAAAGGATTAACAGCCACAAATGTACGCAGTGCTGCGGCTGGCTAGGGTGAGGGGGTTGGTGGCCCTTGGTACAGTAGGTGGGTAGGTCGACGCTCCATCCTGGTCTGGTGCAGCAGGTAGGTTGCCGCCCTTGTAATCTGCAGCTGCTGATGTTTCAAATTGTGTGCCAGCTGTTTTGTTCTTCATTATGGGTTTCTTGGTGTTTACTTGTTGTGCGGGTGAAACATTAAACTAAATATGCGTTATTTGACAATATGCAAATTCTTTCGGGTATATTGTTCTATTTGTATTACGTTTGAAACATCAGGTGCTAACAATAATAATTCACGAGCCATTTTCTTTTCGAACGTTGTTGAAGCATCAGATTCAAATATAAATTTTTGCCTCGAAAACCTTCTTGATCAACACAACGTTGTTTGATGTGCTCATAGTTGACAGTATAGTGATTTCAGTTATTCCATTGCTCTCAACAAAATACTTATTTGTTTCAGCACTGCTCCAACCGTCGTTGTCGCTGCCGTTTGCGCCGCGGTGCTGTTTTTGTGGTCTGGCGAACAGACACCGCGCGTATTACGAGCCCGAGAATATTATACTGTGTCCGCATGTGGTATAGTCCCTGCAGCGTAACGTTGTACGAGGAGAGAATTGTGTGTGCTCTGCTGTGCACTGCGTATCGTTCGGTTTATGAAGTGGTTAGTGTGGCCACTGAGCTCGTTCCTGTAGCTCAGTTGGTAGAGCTCCTGACCGGTTGGGAGGTCGGAGGTTCGAGTCCTCTCAGGAACATTGTTTGGTGGTCGCAAGTCAACGATTTCAGTCAGTGTCTGTGTGTTTTTTACCATCTTTTATTTGTTTATACTCTTCTTTTTCCGATTTTTGGTTGAATGTTGTTTTCCTCTTCCTCTCCAGTTTTGTTTGAGATTGGTGTTTCATATTTATTATGGGTGGACATATTGTGATAGTTTTGTTGCTTGTGTGTGATGTGTTTTTCTCCTGAATTGTGTTCCAAGCTATTTAGTTCTTGCTATGTCACCGCTCGTTGAATCAAATCCTTGACTTAGTTTTCCCATGCGCACGCAAATAAATTGTTTCAAGTTCTGGTGCACGTATGCCTAGGCTTAGTCTGATTGTTTATTCGGACCGGAAAACTCAATAATGAACAAACAGCATTTAATCAACGGTACCGTGCAATTAATCAACAACAATTAACAAGGAAAAAAGCTAATCGGACGACCAAAACGTTAAGTGAAAAATTTCAACACATCAGCAAACAGATAAATAGCAACTACCAAACAGATAAAATCTCGAAAGACTTAGAGAAAGCATTAGAATTCGAGCAGTTCTACTTGAGTAGCAAAAGCACAGGCATTGATCACGAGGCTCACTTGCACTAACAAACAAATATAGTAATTTGCATCAACCAATATGCGCATGATACAATTAGCATTTACCACATGAAGCGCTGCGTGCCAGGCAAACGAACTACAGCCAAACTACAAAATGTCGGCAGCGTTCAGCGCCTCTGCGCTGCCAACCTCCTTTCTGCGTGACATCTCGCGCATTAAGTCCAGGATCTGACCTTTGCGCATCTCATTTTGCAGTTTCTCGTCCAGCACCATTCTCTCTCGTTCGGCCAACGCCAATTTCAGATCGTCAGAATATTTGGATTTCTTCTTCATCACAGTTGATTCTTTTTCTATCACATTACACTGCGCGTCCTCGAGCGCTTGCCTGCTGTTCACTTTGCGATTCGACGACAACGACCTGCTCGTACTTGCTTGTGTAGTGGTGATAGATCTGAAGTGAAAATTGCAATTAATTTCTGGTTTGAGTTTTTCAAGTTTGTTTTGCATTTGTGGCAATTGGCTTGAACAACTTTCAACGTCGCAACAGCTCAGCGTGCCACTCTGCAGTGCGTGACAAATCAGCTCAGTAAAATGTCTCTGTAGAGCAAAACCTCCCTGATAAGGATCGGGACGCCCGGGTCGGAATTTTTTTACTTCTGACTTAGGCCTGGCAGGAGCTACAGGCCGGACACGGACCGAATTGCTCAAAATTCAAGTTAAAGCCATCGGCAATGTAGTTCTGGGGGAGGGGGCCCCCAAGGGTACACCTAAAGGGTCTCCGCCATTTATATTTGACCGGGCCCAATCAGATTCAATTTTTGAGCCCAACGAAAAATATATGGTGAGTTCTAGTCTCAGAGCGGGTCTGGGGAACTTTTCCGAAAAGAACAAAAATGGAAAAAATTTGGCCGCTCCGTGCGGTCTGGTTACGCAATATATTAGCCTGATATTTTTATCAATAATTATCCGAGCTTTTGTCTAACTATTGATATGCTGTTCAGTCCTGTATGTGACGCACAGCCTGCAGGCGAGGCGAATAAAGTTTGCGAAACTGCGGTTTTTTGTGGTCGTGTTTTTCTGTTTGTACTTTTCGTCATGAAATGAGGCACAAAAGTTGGCAGATCGCACCTTTCCGGATTCGCAAGACATTCTAGTTTTCAGGCGTTCTCAATCCAAGTGGTTACGGAGCACGTGCTTGCCTCATTTGAGTCGTAACTGTTGGCAAGTTGTTTTATTTGCAAAATGTAAACAACAACAAACTTTTGCAAAATGCACCGCGCTGCTGCACATCAGTGCAACACAACACAACAGAAACACCAACCAAAATCAAAAAATAAAAAGACGAGCTTCATGTCAACTGCGGTCAGTGGAAGTGAATTTTGACTTACTTTTATGTGTCAACTTGCCGACAGTTACGACTCAAATGTGGCAAGCACGTGCTCTGTAACAATTTGGGTTGAGATCGCCTGAAAACTAGAATGTTTTGTGAATCTGGAAAGGCGCAACTTGCCAACATTCGTGTCTCATTTCATGGCGAAAAATACAAACGAAAAAGCACGACCACAAAAAAACCGCAGTTTCGCAAACTTTATTCGCCTCGCCTGCAGGCTGTCCGTCACATACAGGACTGAACAGCATACAATAGTTAGACAAGAGCTCGAATAATTATTGATAAAAATATCAGGCTAATATAGTGCGTAACGAAGCCGCACGGAGCGGCCAAATGTGTTCCATTTTTGTTCTTTTCAGAAAAATTCCCCAGGCCCGTCCTGAGACTAGGACTCACTATATATTTTTTTCATTGGGCTCAAAAGTTTTTTGCCCCAAGACCTTTTGACCGGCCATGCCGCAGCAGTGTAGTTCCTGGTCCGGCGCGGCGGTTAGTGTACCTACCCCTTTTTTCCGTGCGGCGGTTAGTGTACCTCCCTGGGGGGGAAGACCCAAATCCAGGAAAAAGTCACTCTTTGAGGTCGAAAATTTGACCGATTTTTGGCCCTTTTTGGAAAAAATTCTGCATAAAAGGGTATTTTGGCGAATTTTGACAACATCTACCTAAAAATCACCCATTTTAGGCCTAAAAATGTCCATTTTAGGCCTAAAAATGCCTATTTTGGGAAAAAATTGAGACGGTTAGTGCACCTGGCGCGGCGGTTAGTGTACTAGTGTACCTTGGTCCCGGCGGTTAGTGTACCTTAGGGGGGGACCCCCTCCCCCCAGGAACTACACTGCGCCGCAGAGTCGCCAGCTTCAGATGAGGTTTGCAACCAAACCTCTGTCGGTGGCTGTACAATTGCGCAATTAAACCCATGTTACTTTACGGCTGTCACTTTTTCCCGTTTTGGAAAAAAATCTCCATGAAAAGGGTATTTTGCGACCTTCGACAACATTGACCTAAAAATCACCCATTTTAGGCCTAAAAATGCCTATGTTAGGTAAAAATTGAGCCGGCTGGTGTACTAGTGTACCTTGGTCGCGATGGTTAGTGTACCTTAGGAGACCCCCTCCCTCCAGGAACTACACTGGTGCATTTGCATTCCAAAATGTGAAAAACGCCACAAGAGGACGGAAACAAACGACACAATGATGTTTACTGATACCTTCGATGCCTTCCAAAAAACCTGCCGTTTTAACGGACAAAAAAACCCGGCAACCCCTCTATTTTTCCCATGCCAAAAAAATGGGTACATATATTATTTTGGCTCCCGTGAATGTCTGCTCACTCCACATAGTAGTGGCAGGTGGGTTGGGGGGTTTCCTTTTTTCTTTTTCTAAAAAAATTTTTTCCTTTTTTCATTTCAAAATTCATACATCTTCTAATAGAATAGGGAGGGGGCAATGCATCTCATGACTGATGAGGACCCGGATGCATTGTGACATATATAGTCTCGTGAGAGGGTCCGAAACTATATATGCAGCTTTATACTACTCTAATATTATAATCTTGCTCACATTTATAAGAACTAAATGAAACACTGTTACACACTCCTTTTACCATTCACAACTCCAAACTTACCTCTCACAACAATTTTATAAGGCAAAAATCGGTGTTTTTCGACCCTATTTTCCCAAAAAATCGCAAATCCACCCATAATACGTCTTTTTAGGCGATTTTCGGCGAAAATTTGGAAAAAATACCATTTTTGCCTCAGTTTTTGGCCAAAATTGTATCACAAAAATGGTGTCTTTTTGCATTTTTGAGTGACCAAAATCATACATCTCACGCCTCCGGTCCCAACCCCGCATCATACTTAAAGGCGGTCTACGGGAGGTTGTCACTCAGCCCCCGAATACCGTAACCCACCGTAATTTTGATCTGCAAGGATCGTGTCGAGGCCTTTTGTTTTTTATCTATGTTTCGCGTGTTAGCGCCAACACCAACCAACATTTCCAAGTTTTGGTGATCGACGCGCACGATGACAATTTCCTCCTCGCTGCCGCCAATACACCCGGCGACAAGGAGCGACCAGCAGGGGGCCCCCCACGGCCCCCCCTCCGGTGGGTTACGGTATTCGGGGGCTGAGTGACAACCTCCCGTAGACTGCCTTTACCTCTCACACATTGGCCTGCCACTACACTGTCGCCAGAGATCGAAAACGGGCCGAGCACCCCGGCCCAGTCCGGCCTGGTATGCCTAAATTCGAACGAAATTACCATTTTTGAACCAAAATTTTCAAAATTTTTGCGCTTCGCGCAGTAACATTTCCTAGTTCTTGATCTTTTCAGTCATCGTTTTGAAGAAAGAAGCAGTGGTGGAGCTACCCATACCCAGGCCTTTGCAATGAACCTGATGTACCACCAAAAAAGCCTGCCTGCAATAAACCTACCTACTGTACCGACCAGCGATGTAGTTGGTCCGAGCAAGAAAGCTAGCTAGCTGGAGGGGTCCGGCACAAGAAAGCTAGCTAGCTAGCCGGGTACCCCGATTTGGAGGGGGTTGGTCCAGAAGTCGAAAACAGGGGTATAAAAATTGGTCAAAATTATGCTAAAATAAGCCTTAAAGCGGGAAACCGTATATCTCATGCTTGCTTTTTTACTACGCAGTTAGACTGTTTATGTCCAACGGTCACAAAAACAACGATCAAACGAGATAAACCACGTTAAAATTGTCAGAATTTATCTTTGAAAGGTTGCTTTCAGGAACAAACGCGAGCTTGTGCCGACTTACGCTCACCCTATTGATCATGAAAGGCAGTGAGACTGAGACAAGAACCAGCTCGCTGCCAGATGAAACCTTTGTGAAACATTTCACACGTGGCTGTTGGTTGACGAGCTAGTTGGATTCCCCACTAAATGTTCTGCCGTTGCCTGATCAAAAGGGGAAGCGTAAGTCGGCACAAGCTCGAGTTTGTTCCCGAAAGCAAATTTTTAAAAATTAATTCTCACAATTTAAACGCATTTCATTTTGTTTGAACGATGTTTTTGTGATCACTCATCGTATATAATCACATTTTATTGCGAAAGGCCGAATTCTGAGAGCATGCGATATCCGGTTGCCCGGTTTAAAAGGCGTATTTTTGTGCACGTGCACTGTACCAGAGCCGATGGCCTGGGGGGTTATGTACCTAGGGGGGTTTGGGGGGGGGTTAGGTTTTGGGGTGAAAATTTTTCATGTGTTTATTATGTGTGGAATCGTGTGAAAACGTAGTTGGGGTAGTTTGAGGTAAAATCCACTGATTTTACACTAATTTTGGTCAAAAATTGGCACTTTTGGGGCAAACTCGGGGGAGACCAACTCTCCCGGGGTGAAAATCGGGGGATACCTACTGTACCATGCCAAACATCGGGGGGATACCTACTGTACGAGGCGAGGGGGATCAATGGTGTAGCAGGGGGGGGGGGTTTGGGGGGGGGGCGCTGTAGTGGCTCCGGGGGGGGGGGGGGGATTCGGGGATTCCCCTTCTAAGGGGTATCTATCTCGAGTCAACCCTTAGGGGGGACAGTGTAGTGGCAGGCAAATGGTTGCCAGGTACCCTTGGGGGGATGGATCCAGATGGTTGCAAAGTACCCCCTACCCAGCCTCCGGGAGGTTGCAAGGTACCCCTGAGGTCCGAAAAAAGGTGTTTTTTGCATGCATTATACTGCAAATTTGGCCGAAAAATTGGTACCTTTTGCATTTTGGCCGAAAATTTCCCTAAAATACCTATGATATGGAGGTTTGCGCGCGGGGCGCTCGATTTTTGGGGTTTTGAGGTCGAAAAACACCCATTTTTGCCTATAAAAACCATAAATTGATGGTTGCAAGGTACCCTCCGGGGTGGTTGCAAGGTACCTACCCTTCCCCCCCATCCCCCCAAGGGGTGGTTGCAAGGTACCTACTCCTTAGGGGGGAGTCCCCCATCCCCAGCCACTACACTGGGGGGGATGGGGGGAAAGGTATCTATCTCGAGCCGACCCCAAAGGGTATCTCGAGTAAGTAGATTTATGCTTTTCAAAGGCAAAAATCGGTGTTTTTGACCTCGGAACCCCTAAAAATCGCGCCGCAAACACCCAGACATGGTCATATTAGGCCAATTTTCGACGAAAATGTCAAAAAGTACCCATTTTTAGGCCAATTTTGGAGTAAAATTGCATGCAAAAACGGCCTTTTTTCGCCTTTTGACGGATCATAGGGGTATCTTGGATAGCCTCTGGGGGGTATCTCGAGTAACTCCGAAACCTTCCCCCCCCTAGGGCAGTGCTGTGGCCACTTTGGCGGGGCGGGTAGGGTACATAGGTGGAAAAATCGGGGCGGGTAGGGGCAGTGTAGTTCCTGGTCCGGAGCAATGGTGTGGCTGGGGGGGGGGGGGGGGGGGCGGGGGCCCCCCCCAAGGTACAGTAGGTAGGTTGCCGCCCCTCGCCTGGTACAGTAGGTAGGTTGCCGCCCCTCCCCTGGTACAGTAGGTAGGTTGCCGCCCCACCTAACTTTTCACCCAAAACATTCATTTTTGGCTTAAAATTGCATAAAATTAGCATATTTGTCTGTAAATAGGCGAAAAATCGCGCGCTGCGCGCGAAGTTAGTGTTTTAGGCCACATTTTCTTCAGTATTTAGGCATAAAAAATTTCGGTTTCCAGATGACCCCCCCCCAAGTAGTACGACCCCCCCCCCTAGCTCGGCTGGTACAGTAGGTAGGTTGCCGCCCCGCATTTTGGGTGGTACAGTAGGTTGCCGCCCCGCCTGGGTAGCTACACCACTGGTCCGGAGGGGGAGATAGCGGACCCTCCGTTTTTTTCGGAGGGGGAGATAGTGTACCCCCGGGGGGGGAAGGGGGAAGACCCAAATTCGGGAAAAAGTCACTTTTTGAGGTAGAAAATTTGACCTATTTTTGCCCCTTTTTGGAAAAAAATTCTTCATAAAAAGGGTATTTTGGCGACTTTTGAGAACATTGACCTGAAAATCACACATTTTAGGCCAAAAAATACCCATTTCAGGCCAAAAAATGGCCATTTTAGGCAAAAATTGGGGGAGATAGTGTACCCGGAGGGGGAGATAGGGGGATAGTGTACCACCCGAGGGGGAGATAGCGTACCCGAGGGGAACCCCCCTCCCCCCCCAGGAACTACACTGGGTAGGGGGGTAGTGTACCTGGGATTTTGGGAGGGGGGAAATCCGGTTTGGGGGGAGGGGGAATATTTTTCGGGGCGGGTAGGGTACAACACAAGTTTTTTTCGGGTGCCTGTTTTTATGTACTAAAAAGTACATATATCGCGCGCAGCGCGAGATTTTTTGCACTTTTTAGGGTTTTCGATCGAAATTTGGGCATTTTTGACCGAACAATGGGCATTTTAGGGTAAAAATCGGGGCGGGTAGGGTACCAGAGCGGGGCGGGTAGGGGGTAGCGTAACCAGGTCGGGGCGGGTAGGGTACCATTGGGGGGACCCCCACACCCCCCCCAGCCAGTGTAGTGGCAGGCCCATGTGTGGGAGGTAAGTATGATGCGGGGTTGGGACCGGAAGCGTGAGAGGTATGATTTTGGTCACCCAAAAAGGCGAAAAAACACCGTTTTTGTGATACAATTTTGGCCAAAAATTGAGGTAAAAATAGTACTTTTTCAAAATTTTCGCCGAAAATCGCCTAAAAATAGGTATTATGGGTGGGTTTGCGCGCGGAGCGCGCGATTTTTGCACAAATAAGGTCGAAAAACACCGATTTTTGCCTTAAAAAGGTATAAAATTGCTTGTGAGAGGTATGATTTGGAGTTGTGAGAGGTAAGTACTCAACCCCCCCCCAACCCCCCCCCTCGGGGTTCGGGGTAGGTAAGTACTGAGAGCGGGGGGGGAACCCCCCCAACCCCCCCCAGCCACTACTATGCCCCCAGCCACAGCACTGCCCTAGGGTATCTTGGGTCGATTGGCCTGCCACCACACTGGGGGTCCCCCCCTGGGTACAGTAGGTAGGTAGGTTGACGCTCCATCCTGGTACAGTAGGTAGGTCGCCGCCCGGCGGCTAGTACAGTAAGTTGCAATTTTTGGCTCAAAATGGTATAAAATCGGTACTTTTCACTCCAAATTGGCGAAAAATCGCGCGCTACGGGCGAAATTAGCGTTTTAGAGCACATTTTCATCAAAATTTCGACCTAAAAATTTTGTTCCCCCCCTAGCTCGGCCGGTACAGTAGGTAGGCTGCCGCCCCACATTTTTGTGGTACAGTAGGTTGCCGCCCCGCCTGGGGTAGCTACACCACTGGGGGGATACCGACTGTACTGGGGGCTACCCCCCAAACCCAGCCCACCTCCAACACTGAAAAACGTTAACCTGGGAATCGTTCGCTCATGTGCAAAAACAGTTGCAGCAGCCATGCGTCCTTCTTTTGTTTAGACCAGGACACCGATCGTGATGCGTTTTGGATGAAATCTTTATTGTCAACGCACAAACACGTCAAATAAAGACGCATTTCTTCGGTCCAATGGCGATCTTGGCCGTTGCCTGACATTTTAGATTGTGCTGAAACCCAAGTTCCGTTTTGCTTTTGCACAACTCATCTTGGTCCGAAGGCAACAGAACCAAATCAATATTAACTGAAAAGACAAGGAAAAGTTCAAGGCTTGCACCGGCAGTCGAATTTCTTTTCTTTTTGAAAAGTTCAGTGTAAAACCGAGTTTACGCTGAACTCTGGTTGGTACTGGTTTACACCGACCGACCGACCGACCTTCCGACCGAGCTTCCGACCGAACTCCGCGCAGCTCGGTGTGAGAGATGACGGTCGCACTGGTTGACACTGAACTTTCTGACACCGAGCTTTCGACCGAGCTTACACCGACCTTTACACCCAACTCACCTTTACACCGTTTCGAAAATATCACCCTTTATGTGATGTGCCCGCAGATTGATTGTCAACGAGCGGTGCCCCCGGAGCACACGGGCGAATACCCGACACAAATTGGGTTCGGCTGGACCAATGGGGCTGTACTGGACCTGATGCACACGTACGCTGACAAAATTGAATGTGTGCCGCCGTCAACCATGGACTCGAACCACGACTATCACGCGTCAATGCGGAGACAGTACGCGACGTCACTTGTGTTTGTGCTGTTGTTGCTGGCTGGCACGGCGCTCGTCGCTTGTTTTGTCGTCAGAAGGATGAAAAGTGCCGGCACTCCCGCTTATGACCAATATCAACTGGTGGGAGATCAGGATTTGTGATTTGTTGACCGATTGATTGATGTGATTCCCATGGATGTTGTTCGTTATTGGAATGCTCGGCTTGTTATGTGTCACTTACGTCATCGTCTCCGTGCTGTGGTCTACTCGAATTTTATGCTCAAGGATTTCAAATGATGGGTATCTGTGCTATATGTTGTAGTAGTTTGTACAATACATCCTCCTGGACATATCACGAATACGAATGGAATTTATAAATATCACAAAATTAATGGTCTTTTGTTTATACTTTTGTGCTGTGATACGATAAAATCAATGTGGATTTCTTTATCAGATGTCGTCTTGCGGACATATCTCGAGCTGTAAATCATGTACATTATTCTTCATTTGTTTTTGCACGATGCAAAGAATGCCCAATGCAACCAACTTGTGGCGGTTCATCCCTAATTGGTGGCAGATGCACTGGCACTTGATTCATCAGTGCGTGCAGCATGAACTCTGTGTGTCCGAAGTCGACACTGTATCGGAAGCAGTACACGCTGCAGTGAAAGTGTGTGCTGGGTGGAAATCTCGCAATTCTTTCAAATCTAACCTAGTGTATTCGATGTCATATATGCTGATATCGAACGGTAACGTGATGATTACGTGCGTGCCCTCGTGGTCCATCTGCTCGATTCCACACACCCTGTATCAATTTGGATTACTATGCATTCACAGAAACGTCAGTGTGTATGCGTGAAACATCACCGGTTCTGTGGCCATTGTTTCAAACGCCACAACAATTTGGTGGCGCTCTCATGATTCGGGTCGATTGGCAGTTTGCCACTCAGGAAGGCCGTGTCTGCGACAAGGGTATGTACATCTTGTGTTACACCTGTTGATGTTACGTCATGAAACATCAGGAAGAGCCTCACCCGGCTGTTGACGCGCGTCGAAAGTGAAGCCCTCAATCCACAGGGTCTTGGTGTCGATAACCGTAACCCGACTTGAGCCAACACCGTAGTGCATTCGTGTGAGATTGCTGAGCACACGTTGTTGTGCATGCACGTCGGCGATGACGTCATCACGAAACACCACTGCCACTTGCGCCTGGCATCACAAATCGACACTTTGGGTGGAATTTTCGAAACGGTGTAAAGGTCAGTTGGGCGTAAAGGTCGGTGTGAAGTTCGGTCGAAAGCTCGGTCGGCGTAGCTCGGTGTAAACGTGAAACATTGCCTGTTATTAACGTGGAATGTTTCAAGTTTACACCGAGGTCTATCACACTGAGCTGTCGACCGAGCTTTCCACCGACCTTTACACCCAACTGACCTTTACACCGTTTCGAAAATATCACCCTTTGATGCAATCACAAAGTTGATCTGCGCGACCCACCTCGGCCACTGCGATTTCCATTTGATACCATGACTGCTGCGTCACTTGCACCAACAGGTCAGCGCCTGGCGTCATCGCAGACAAGTCGGATCTGGAATTATGTATGTCATTCAGTCTGAAAGAATGAAACAAATCAGAAATCGTTTCATTCAAACGCACAATTCAAATCGATATTGCTCGCCGTCAATCGTTTTCACTACTTCCCAGAACTGCTCGGTCGGAATTGATTTGAAGTGCGCTGGAGAGAATCAAAGTATGTTGTAAGTTTTATATGCCGAAACCGAACCATATTGAGAAATTCCCTAACGCCCACCATTCTGCAAGTTGTTCAAGAACAGTGCCCGAATGTAGATATGTGTTGCGCCAGCCAAGTATACCGTACCACTGACACCATTGGTGCTCGTGAAATTACCAATGAATACACCAAATTTGGTGTATTCACCTTTGTTTGCTGGAAAAGAAGACATTGATGTCATGGAGAAACAAGGTCAATTTACCATAATCTGCCTAACGAACGTTGCATGTTGTCCATTCCACTCACGTGGCTCCCTGCAGATTCAGCTAATAAAGTTCAAAGTAAATAGATGATTTATTTGACAAGCATGTGAACTAAAATCAGATGAAACTCACAGCAGATGGCGCCCAACCAGATGCAGCTGCGTAGTACCGATTCAGACATTCTTACGGTTTGTCTGTGTAGCAATTGCAGCACAACTCCGAATAGCTGGAACACTGAGCCAGAAAATCATAGAACCTTGGGAGCGTGGGTCCGAAAGTAGTTTTGATCAGAGCTCGGCGAACTTTTTATTCCCGAATCAGGTCAATACAACAAATCACCGCAGACGCCGATACCTATAGTGCATTAAAAACTATGACTATCTCGGCTAGCCAGCATTGCAACCAGGATTTTCAACAAAATCACAAATCAGAAAAACGTTTTCTGTTTGTAATCACTCCATTCATTCTACATACAGTATATCACATTTCAATTATTGGTCAATCCCTTGTGCCATGTATTCAGTCTTCGCAATCTGGGTCCTGAAAGCAGCCACACGTTGAGCTGATGCAAGGTACCGTAGTTCACTACGGTTGCATTGTACACACTGTCGCAATTAATATTTGAAAAGATGAATAGGGCCTTTCGTGAATTCAAACACCGATTTGTAAAATACCTACTTGTGGTTGCTCATCGAAAATGGGAGGCAAGTGTTCGGGCACCGGCTGCTCCTTGGGATCGAGGTCCAATTCCGTGTGACCGAAATCAACGCCGTAACTGCAAACGTTAAAACAGATTGATTGAACTATACACGTCAGTAAAATAAGTAGCAATGCGTAAAACTGCACCGATAGCAATACACGCTCAGATAGTCAACGTCATAGACGGTCAAAGTGCCGGGCAGAGTCACAACGAGATCTGAGTTGCCATTGTAACGTTTCTTGGCCAAACCGCAACTGCTACAAATCAAATGGTGACATTTTTATATAAATTTTGAAGATAAAATTTCAACTGCACAACCTTCTCTCAGATCGAGCCCTGTTCTCCCTCCATATCGCCTTGACGACGGATCTTTTCTCGATTGGCTGATTTCCAATTACCATCCAACCATCTGAAATTCGTCTCGGTGAGGCGTGAGACATTTATAACCCTGAGAATCAGGTGAAGTTCTTTTTAATTCAGACTCAGACCGGGAGGCGATTGCCCGTTAAATCCAAATTCATGAATCAATATGGTCTTCGTGTCGAGCACATTCACTGAGCCTGATGAAACATCATAATGATTGTTCGACAGTTGAGGTAATAGTCTGGGTCGGGCATCGGGATTCGGTTGCGCACCGTTACGTTTGAGTTGACCCAGTTGACGCTGAAGGAGACATTTCATTTGATTTGTGCTGTAGGACCACGTTTTCCGACGCAGCAGCTAGCAACCACATAGGTATGTATCATACATGTAACCCGTTTTTAACAAAAAACACTGCGTGTCACTCTCTCACCGGCTCGGTGTCAAACTTGTAGACCGACAGTTGTTTCCATTCTTTTGGCAGCGTCAGCACAACATCAGCATTCGGAGGCAGCTCGTCAATACGTTGAAAATCGCTGAAATGGAAATAAAATGTATCGAATTTATTCTTGTTTGCTGCTCAGATTGTGAGCTTTTAATTTTATTTGTTTACATTTTCAACCGGTATTCGCCCAAATGCGACGATCGAACCTCGTAAACGTCGCGAACGAGTGCACCATCAACACGAAACACAACTGCAAATTTGTGTGTACCTACTATAAATTTCATTTTCTTTGATTGGTCCAAATATTGAAACATCACTAAATTGGCACGTGCGCTCACCATTCTCCACTTGATTCACATCGAAAGCACGCAGTCGCACATGCTCATCGTCAATCAGAGTCAATGTTCCATTAACTGTCTGGCCTTCGAACTTCAGCGTTTTCGCGGCCACAAGTGTCGTGAATGCAGCTGTTTGGAGAGGAAAAATTGAAAAAAAATAGTGTCTGTGTGCTTTCGAATCCTTGCTGCTTCGGTTCACCTACCAAGACTGATCCAAGCCAATTTTATCGCACCCATGATGTTTGTCACAGCTCACTCACTGTGATCGTTCCAAATATCGTCAAAAAGACAACCAAAAGTGCACTAACCATGCAACAGGAGTTTGTGTCACATTTTAGATACGATTATGTTCGGTTTTACAAGGTTACATCATGTTTTCTGCATAGTTATTTTCAAGAAAACTTGTCAATCATTTTAATCGCCCGCGCGTACTCCCAATGTCGGGCTTGCCCCAATTGATAAAAGAGAACTTTGGTCGCTTCGTCAATTTCGAAGAGTTTGACTAAAAACGCGTGCGAGGGTGTGTGTTATTTCATTTTTTTGTCATTATAATTGCTCTCCTGTTTTGGACGCCTGATCGATTCTGTTCGCAACCAGCTGCAGTACTTGTCTCTTGTGCATCGAAAGGGGCAAATGATTCTTGTGGACCACGATGAGTATGTATACTACGTATAGTACATAATTGCCATGATGACCCAGATAGCGTCGTGTTCCTTTTTTACTCAAAACGAAGAGCGAAGTGCCGAAAGCTGCTGGTCTCAACACGGGCCGGCTCTGCTAGAAAAACTTTCTGGCAGCTGGACAGCGATAAGCAGCAGCCATACTCAATTCAGGCCGTATGGTATTTACAAACCAATCTGTAGGTGCGGCGTAAATGCATAAGGCGGCCTTCACAATGCATGCGGGTTGCGGGTTGCGGGTTGCGGGCCGAGGTAATGCGGGCCCGCAAAAATTGAATCCGCACCAGGTTTCACAATGCAATGTGCGGGTTGCGGGCCAGAAGTTCTAATTGAAGCAAACCCGCAACCCGCAGTTCCTTGCCCGCATGCGGGTGCATTGTGAAACCAAAAAAATGCGGGTTGCGGGCGAAGAGGAGTTGAGGAAACGTCCCAAAGAATAACATTCATGAGCTCTTCTTTGTCAATACTGACTTCGAAAAACATGTTCAGGTACTGGTCGCACAAAAAGTTTACAAAAAGTGGTCAAATTTTTTGCTGAAACGTGAAGCAGGAAAGTGACAGGGCAGTGACGTTGCGTTGCGCGATCGCACACAAGGCATGCAGTCCACAAAATGTATAGGTGCTCTTCTGGTTTATTTTCAGGTGAAAATGTTTTGTGAGAGTCACAAATGGCACAGCGGTTAAGAATGACTGAATGTGAAAATCAGGAATGATTTGATGAATTCTCATGTGGTCATTGTGCGACCAATATCTACTATTGAAGCAAATTTCGTCTGTGCATTTCGCAAACATTTACCGCTAACTAATAATAATACCGACATACAGGCAATCCGCCAGCTCATGGCACTCAACACGCACAGGCTGCACGCTACATTACTGCCGTCAATGAATGCATCTATTCTCTGCAGTTATCCGTTGAAACATCCCTAAATTTTGCAACAGTGCAGAAAAGTGTCATGTCAAGCAGCTAATTAAAACCGAGTAAATTATAAAGCGGCCATCAAAGTATAACACTCGTTCAAAGTGTACATTTTGTTTAGAAAATGGCGTGTGCTGCTGGATGCGCTGTGTGTATAAAAAGTGCCATGAGCCGATGGATTGCCTATACATATAAACACGTGCACTCCGTTTTGGACACAATGGGATTGCAGATTCTCGTTGTTTTCAGTTGTTTGGAATGCTGAGCACGAATGTTTCTGAAGAAACCTTAGCATGCAAATTGATTGCGCAAATAAAGATTAGCGTGTTATGCTTGGCACGCTGTTCTTGGAATTCTGCAACACCGAAAACACATAGATAGTCGAAAACTTGTGCTCTCTGAGCAATGGGTCAACAAAAATCAACCATCCGAGCATGCGCTGAGGACCCAAACCCGCAAAAAATAGGATCAGTTCTAATCGAGAAAATGCGGGTTGCGGGCCGATTTGGCCCGCAACCCGCAACCCGCATGCTGCTATGTGAAGCACACTCTGCGTGCGGGTTGCGGGTTGCGGGCCGGGCTCGGTCCGCAATCCGCGACCCGCAACCCGCATTTCTTGTGTCTTCACAATGCACAGTGCGGGTTGCGGGCCGGTGTGGCCCGCAACCAGCAACCCGCATGCATTGTGAAGGCCGCCTAAGAGCAGCGTCACAACACGGGGTGTTGCAATCATAGCCCACAAGTTATCGCAACATAACACTGCAAAGATCGATCGTCAAACGTGTATAACATGTCACTTAGTGAGCGGTTGTGATTCAGAATTGAAAAAACAGCACAAAAAGTCCTGAAAATATGCCCATTGTGAACCCATCGGTGGATTACGGAAATGCCACAGCCCTGAGCACCGGTGTCGGTTCGGTTATGGTCTGCTGGGCATGCACATCAGCGGTGCTGTCCGTCGTTGTCGCTGGACTGCTTCTCCACAATCGATTGGTGGGCGGAAGACATGTCGTGTTCAGATGTGTGTTCAGGTCAGAGTTTGATGTATATGTAGAACTGAAGGAAGTACCCTGAGTCTCAAAGGACGACCTCGTGTCTATTGCAGCCTGATGATTGCGGTGTTCATGCAATCGGTGATTGTTGCTGGCTACATTGGGCCGACTTGTATAGCACAGGTGGTTCACTTGAGATAAAAACAACCGAATGTTAAAAAAATAACACAAACATCTGTAACTTGCAGCGATTCCTGAGCAATTCGCGCATGTGGCTGCATCTGCCACCCATGTTTTATCTGGTGGCATTCTTCGAGCAAATGGCCATGTGCAACATCATCGCTTGGCTCAGGTTGGGACTGCAACTCACCTGATTCGGCAAACAATACATGAAATATGTACATACAAGCAAATACTCGCGCAGGTTCACGCACTCGTGTCGTCGCGATCTCTACCTCCAACTTTCATCCAACAGTCTAAATTGGATGATCGGCTTTTCATGGAGTCTCATGTTTGTCTTCGCTCTGTTGGTGCAACGAGGCGTGCCGTGTTGCGAGTGGGTCAAATTTGCAATTTTTCTCCTTACAAATTCCTTCAGACACTATATTTCCGCAGAACTTTCATATACTGGCGTGTGTGTGGCTTTTCATACGAGCCGATTCGCAACTGGGACTACACTGTGAATTACGCCAACATCATCATTCGAATAATTGAGATCATAACAATTCTTTCTGGGATTTTCGCTTATTCAATGGTTATCATAATTTTCCGTTTTATTTTACGAATACAAAAACTATTGCGACAATCCCGCAGGCGTTGCGCAAGTATTACAAACAACACAAGCGTGGAACATCATCAAGCATCAACAGCGAGCCTCCGTTGACTACAGCGACGTTGCACATTAATTTCATCATGACCACAATTACATTATTATTGATCACTTGTTTGCTTGGATCACTAATTGTCAACAATGTTGGTGATGACGACACCAATATGATCAGATCGATCGAAATGGTTCGACTTGGATTTCGTCAGGCACTAAACGAATTGTCGCAGAGCGCCACTGATGGGCATGATAACACCGCATCAGATGTGAACTACGCACAACACTGCACGCTACCTGCTTTTCTGTTTGCTGCTTCCACGGAGAGTCAGACGAGCCACATTGTGAATGCCTGTGATCCACACTTGTTCACAGATTGTGGCTGCCACGTGATGTTTCATTTGACCCAACTATACCTACAGTTACTGTCAAAAGTTGCGAACAAACATCAATCCTGTACAGATTTTCGTGCTAATCAACACCACTGCCATCCCACTGCTGATATTGTTTGGTGTGGGCAGCATTCGTCATCTGTTGGTCGCAGAGTTGAGGTCGATCAAGGTGAAAGTTCGGAAGTCAATCTTCAGAAGAAACGATAGGTCAACCGCAACTCAATCTGTTGAACTTAGCGCCCGTGGTTAGTTCAGTCGATCACTGGACATTTACATATGTCGAGAGCCTTTGGTTTTCTGACCTTCTACATATACTGTAGGTTCTCTTCTTTTTCTTCTTTTTAGACGATCTCTCTTTCGTTTGCACCAATGAAACCGAACATGAGCATCAAAACGGCATCGTCGTTGATCAACGTTCAGAATACGGACCGATGCGCTCCGAACGAAGTTAGTGTCCTGTCCTGTCTTGGGTTTTGGCATTGGTATGTTTCGGATATTTTTCATCTGCCTGTTTTTATGTCAGCTCACAGCGCGCCTCCACCCAAACGGAGAACACGACGTCGGCGTCCGCGTCGTGGCACGATTGGTGACGTGCCAGTTGGATACAGAGTGCCCGACCAAGACCAGGACCACGACGAACTGCGCGATCGACGGGCGCAGGGTCGACATTTCATCAAATTGTGCCAAAGTTTCGAGAACGCATCCAGCCACGGCACTCTAAATCGAGCCGTCTCGTTTGCGCCGAGACGATTGTTGCAGCGAAAGACGTTTGTGCGCGCGTTCGAGCTGGCGAAAACAAGGAAAAGGGCCACATCTGTATGAGCTGTCTTCAAGTGAAGTGACCCTTGGGCGATAGCAACATCACTGTTCCGCTCAAAGGTTGTTCTCAGACATGTACATACGGTATGTACATACATAATGTACGTTCAGCCCATGCACGCGATAGCACATAATCAACAATATGGGTTTATTACTCATTGATCAATTTTTTACAGGTCTGTGTGAAATAATGCAAATCAAACTACACTGATCTCCTTTGAGCATACAAACAACGGTGAATACGTAACGAAGTAACGATGCGCAAACCTCAATCAACAGACTAGCGATCAACAAAACGAGACAAAAATTGATACCAAACTCCACTCGCCAGTTGGCTAGCTGATGTTTCACTCCTCCTCCTTCGTGCTAGCGGTCTTCTTGATGGCGTCCATGGCCTCCTTGCCCAAGTAGGGTGTCATGTCGATGCGTTTGTGGTAATTAAAGTTCATCAATGAGAGCAGGTCGGCGTCGGTCTTGTCTGTGCGGTTGTCGCGCAGAAACGTCCACAAGGCCAGCGTTTGCAGATAGTAGGGATGGTCGAGACCGAAACACACCTGCCCACACATACATACTTTGTTTGATAAGTTTATATTTTTGTACAAATAAATATAACACATTTTAAAGCGAACCAACCTCAAATATGGTCATTGCCTCATAGGCGTACATGACGGCATCGTTGCGTCGGCCTTGTTCGATGTACGACTTGACAAGATGCAACATTTGGTAACCGCGATGCCGGTCGCTCGCTGGGAAACACCTAGAAACGGGAGGAACGCAATCACTGCTCATCATGAATGCTCATGAAACATCAAATCGAGAAGTGAACACAATAACAGCTAGTGCAATAACTGGGTGATCGCGCTCTATTGATGTTTCTTGTCACGAGCTAACCAGAAAGAATAGAACAACGCAAGGTTCGATGTACATATGTACAGTACCGGCTGCAATTTTTAGCGGTATATGTAAGCTTGTTTGCAC
>JASAMV010008703.1:0-43646 GCA_030248065.1 Rhynchonema sp. JSB1_4
TTGTGATGTTATTGCAGTTGATCCCATGTGCTTGACTTTTTCTCGTGTTATTTCAAATTTAGTAAAACGCCATACTTTCCAGGGCGCAGCGATCACTTGTCTTCACGGGCTTCCTTTCAGTCAGCCAGTTAGGCATTCATATTATACAAGCTGTTATTTATTTACACTTTTAGCTGATAAAATTGCTGTCAATTGTGCTGGTCACAGACAGCCAGGAGCAATTTTCGTATTATTGACAGCGCAGGACAAGCAGTTATTTGCATTTTTGAGTTCTCGAGTATGGTCTTTGAGACCTTGACCATCCGTGTATTTAGGATGTCTGTGACATAACTTTTATATGGGTCAAATTGCATTGAAAAGAAACGCCCCATTACTTCACAAAGCGACAACTAGACCTGTCAAAAGTTTCTCGCTTCAGAAACAGTAAGCCATTTTGAAAGTGTTGCTTCGGGCTGTTTGGTATGCCATACCAGAAAGGTGTCAGTGGTAAAGGGCATACAGGAACAAAGTTCTAATGGAATGTACACTTTGGTATGACACTCGACGGTTGAAGTTGTGACTTCATGACGTGTCATGTGTACAATATTTTGACGAACTCTCTTTATTCTTAGTATTCCGTCCCTCTCTTCTGATCACCACATCAGCATGCGGTTTTCGGCTCTGGTTTTGCCAAGTCATGCACTGCAGCACTCGGCTCACGGAACGATCTGGGACGGCGAGGGCTTGAAAGTTAGAATATACAGTATGTATGCGGCTTGGCAAGTATACGGTACTGCGAAACTCAGGTATATACCTGGCATTTACATGTACAGGCTGGAGGTATACTAATGTGCAGGATCGTTACGAGTCCATTTGTTGATGCAGCATTCTGGAAAAGCTGAGCAGCATCCGAGTCATTTAGACACCCAGGGATAAATACATCAGAGTGTCGCTGTATACAATTTTAGTGCTGTAATACTGCTTCAAACAAGTGAGCTATAATATGCTGAATCAGACTGTAGTCCATGTTTTTCCTGTTTTGCTTTGAATATTAATAAGTTTGCAGCTTCGCAGGAAACACACATATCCGGTGACAGCGCGCAGGACCGGTACTTTGTGCCCGAGGCTACTATCAAATCTAGCAATATATTTTGTTTTGTTGTTTACCTTACAAGCGGTCTGCCAGTTCGTTCGTTTATTTTGCTCCACGTACTACTCCACGTATCATTTACCTGAAAATTGTTCGAACTATGTCCATAACTTTGATTTGTAGGACCATGAGCGGTGTTTCTATAACAGACATTGCTGCGGCTTTGCGCAATAATCGTGCTCAGTTGTATCATGTGCAAGTTTCATTTTTACTGCCCGTTTCATTGCGCTATTAAAAAAGCGTTTATTGTTTGCATCCCAGTGTGTGGTGACCATTTTCGAGTCGCTATTTTCTTCAAGTCCGGCACCGGTGCTCACGCAACAGAAACACAATGGTGCCGCGAGCGCATGTCATGAAATACAACTTTTCTGACCATATTTTATTGCTAAGTACGCGTCCCACCCAACTCGAGGGTTCGGATCAGTCGTAACACGTATAGTGGGTATGCAGTGTGTTGTCGTAATTATTTCCGTATTTAACATTTTTATTGCTGTACGAAACGCAAACTACATGTACACACCGAGACTATGCTGGGCAAAATAAAGTGTAGTTTCTGGTTCCAAAAACAAAAATGGTGGGACATGAACAAAATTTTCAGACCCGGTTTGTGCATAGCATATGAATAACAAAATTGTGCCTTACAAACTTTGTAGTTATATGAGCGCCACCAGGTCTGGTGGTCCACCTCAGAAGCTGTCACAGCACATCAACTAAATCATTCACATGCCTTTCCGTTATGATTGGCCATCTTTTTGATTCGAGCAAGCAGACTCGAAAGACTACACATGTGCAAACGTTTTTGGTGTTGCGCTTTTTGAAAGCGTTGGCTTGCCCTCGAAAAGTTCAAGTTCTCGTTTGGTGCAGAACTATGGCTCTGCCGCTTTTCCAGTGTGGTGCCCCTGGTGTCACTGGAGCTAATTCAGTGTCAGCTGACGCATAACGCTGATAGCTTTTTTGAAAAAGCAAAAAATAAAAAATGTTTGGTATGCCCGTATGACCGCAAACGACCCATACCCAGTGGTAGACACCCAGGCTTCAACATATTCAAGTGACCGCAAACGATAAATTTCGAGATTTTCAAATTGGCGAATGCTGATTCTAAGCACACTTTCGTCACAATAACTTTGAACCGGAACAGGATTGTGATGGCATTCGGGTACCATTTGGTGATGTTTTCAAGTATACAAATAAACGACCGGAAATACAGCCCGCGGCCTGCCGTCAAACGACTTGGTGACACACTGTTTTATGTTCCAGTGACATTATTTTGGTTGTTTTGTGGCCAAAAAACAACGAGCGAATTGCGGTGTTGAGCTTGTTCAGAAATTTGACTTGGAAGCATTCTGCTGTTTGGAACGGAACTGTCACGGACGGAACCAATGGACAGGCGGGCTGTTTTGTGGCTAAAATCACTCTTTGGGTCACACAAACCACAACCACAGAACAGCGCGGGGTCAACAAAATGTTTGTGGTCGTTTATTTTTTGTACTAAAGAGGCTTGCTGCTTGTTTTTCCGTCGACACTTCAGTCTCCAAGTGTATTGTCTGGCGCTCAAATCCCAAGGTTTGACAGACTATTTTGTCACGTATATGTAAGCAATGTTGTGTTCGTCACGCCTCAGTTGTTATTCTTTCTATTGAATATATGTAGGTTACGGTAGTTGCGCAGCTTTACATGGCATGCCTAGTATCGTGCATGCGCTGAATGCTTGTGTTTAGCGTTCTTTTTCATGGAGGCTTACGCCCTTATGTTTGCGAAAAAAATGACACATTCTTGTCAATTTTCAGCGCAAACAAATTAACGTGTGTGTTGCCGAATTTGGAACACTTTTTTTTGTAGTTTGCTTTTTCCCAGTGCAAAGAAGGGTGTGGGAAATACAATTCAAGTTCTTTAGATCCAAAAGAGGAACGGGAATTGTACTTCTCAGCGTCAAAACTGCAGTCACCCATGCGCTTGACCAAGAGTCGCACGTTTGACGACCATTTTGACACCTCCAGCCTGGCACCGAATGGCGTTTTTCGCTAAAACTTTGTGTAATTAGTGACTTAGTATTTGTTTGAGCTTGACTTTACGCAAGCGACAAGTACTCTACATGTAAACGAATGGTTAACCAAACGAATCTTTTCAAAAAAGTGTGGCAAGCACATTGAAGTAGACATTTGTGTGCCCTTCAAACCAGATCATTTTAACATTGTCTTCTTCTACTGATCGCCAGATATGGTAACATCGAAATAATTTTCACGTTCGAGAAGCATCGTTTTACTCACTTTATCTCTAATTCATGCTTGGCGTCACCCACGGTGCCTAGCCGTACCTGCTTATGAACTTAGCGTGAGCAATTAGGTTCCATACATAGCTTGTAGGGTAGCGCACAGCGTGATGCAGGAAGGTTCACACGCGAGCTTTCGCGGCATTTACACAGAGTAGGCGTTCCCAACTTTGCATATCTCCAAGGAGACTAAATAGAGAAGTATTCTGGGATGACCCAGCCTTTTTGTTTGTTCATCTTTTTTGCGATACAAGTGCAAATTATGGGCGTTTCCCGTTAACATTCGTTTGTGATTGAAATTCCAAAGTTGGTGACTAATCGGCTGATAAAATCTTTGCTACATTCCGGTCAATTCCAAGTTCATTATTATTCGGTGACCGTAGGGTCTGCCTCCCCACGCAGAGCTTACAGAAGTAAGATCCCCACACTTGATCCCAGTGCCCACCTTTCAGCACATCAGCGCACTCGTTTTAATATGTGCCGGCCTCAAATCAGCAGCAGCAGTCGCTTTTACAGGATTCTAAAAAGGTACTTCGCTTCTTTATGACCAGCTTCACACCTGAAGAAAGCCACTGGCGTGTTTATTCACTCTTTTATATTTTTGTGCCGTTTGTGTGGTCGTTCGTTCGTTACTAGCTGACCATGTGTGGTTGGGCGGCTGTTTTTATCTCCTGTGCGGCACTGTCTGAGTGCGCTGGTGTCATTCTTCTGAGATGAAACATAGTAATTTTTTAACTTCGGCTTGTATATAACTCATGCATGGCTAATCCAACTTTAGAAAGTCATCCAACCTGACTACTATATGACACCCCCAACCAAGTACAACTTTCGGCACCGCGGTGCCACCGTGTTTCGTTCCATAATTATTTCTGGTCGCTGTGTTTTTCTCAAAGCAGCCAAACTCGGCGACGTCAATGTGATGGATATAGCACAGCTGCAAGGTGATTATTTTCTGTATCACCAGTCGCGTGTTGTTTCGGATTTGCGCCGCTGAGACCTCAGTAAGACCGGGAAATTGTTCTTGAACCTGAACAACGAACATGAACCGAGAAAGACCTGATTTTGGACGCGAAACAAACTACATACAATCATTATGGGCACCACAAGAGCGTAACGAAACAAGCAAAATGTGACTTACATATTTATAGCGGAGTATAATTTTGGGTGTTTTCCTGCAAAGCACGGCAAAAAAAGCACGGTCGGTTGATGATACACAGTAGTGGTTGTAGTAATGGCACCGACTGAACAAAAACCAGGTCGGGATATGTTTCACAAAACCGTTCTCACCACATTCTTCAAAAAATCATGTTCACTGAATTAAATTATGCTTTTGCGTGACATTTTATATGCGCAACAAATATTGTTTTCCGAACATCCAATGCCACATTATTGCTTTACAACAAGCAGTCATTTTCCACTGACCACCGACCCCTCATGTTGCATGGCTCATTGACGTTGCGTGTGTTTTATGGGCAGATGAAGCGTACAGTTTGTGCTCACAAAACACAACTCATGTTCAGTTTCGCTCCTTCAGTTCCCAAAGAGCGCCTTGGAAACCAAAACCTTGTGTACTCCCAATCCAGATTATTCAATGTCAGTCATTGAATGTGAAACACGCCTATACCTTTTTACAGCCTTTTTACCGCAAAACATTCAATAAAGTTCATGTCATATTTTTTTAATTAGGCGCCGGTTGCGTTCCCAGACTTATATTTTCTACTTCAAGGTTATAAAAGAGAAACCCATCACTCATTCTTATCTTGGCAACATTTGTCCAAGTTGCTAAGTCCTTTGTTTCCCATCCCGGCCGCCAGTGGTCACACGAACAAAATGGGCGGAGTTTCGGAGTGTGTCTTTGTTTTCCTGTGATTTTATCTTATTATGGTCACAGTGTTCCTTCGTTTTCACTTTACCAACATTAATAAATCTTTCTGGCACTTTTAACTTTGTTTCCAAAAAGGTCCACTCCTTTTTTGTATGCCTCCTTTGTTTTTTTTTAAATCCAAGGTCAAAGACAAATCACCGCGCAGACCCATGTGGTTTGCAGCTGTGGTTTTTGTACACAAGTTTCCTTCTTTATACTTCGCGTGCGTGCCACTAATTATGTTTGTGACTGCCCTATATGTTCCTGCTTTTTGGTTTTCATACAGCGCAGCCGTGCAGGGAGATCTTTCGTGATCTCTTGAATCCTCTTGAACCGTCCCACGTAACAGCAAGGGCGCAATCGCCAAACCAGGTCACGCGCCTGAACCAAAAACGGGACCACAGGTAACATGTGCGTGTACATTGTGCCTCTAGGCGTGCCGATTTTTTTAAAATTGAATTACATACGTTATGGCCGTGGACGAGTGACGAGACTGAATGTGGTTTTCCTAATCTAAGTCCCGAACCGCAATTGAACCTTCTATTGGCCCAGATCGTCGGGACCACCGCCGGCTATAAAAAGCGCAAATCGAATTTTGTCGCGACCAAACATTACCTATATTTTTGGGACGCGGTGCTGCTGCAAACGCAACCAGTTTGATAAAATCTGCGCTGCCCTGCAAATGGCATACGAGTGAGGTAATGAAAGGCACAGTCCTAACGGAACCCCAATTTTAGTGTTTGCATAAGCCTTGAATCACCACAGCATAACAACCACCGGTTGTCTTTGTAACCTGAGACCCTATTCCAGACTTTGGCATAATTCGTGCACCATTTGGGTCTATTTTGGTTAGCTTACGCTGTTTGGGCCCATTGGGGGGTCACTGGCATTGTGGTACACTATTATTTAACAGTAACAACCACGCGCACCATCTAGCAGACAGCCGGCTTGAATGCAAACAATATTTTGGCTCTTTCCATTCGAAATTCTGCCTTTTCTGTCTATTATGCACTCAGCAGCGTGCAGGTGCGTCTCAAATTTCACGTTGTTTTCGCCCAACACAGACATATATTATTATTTCAGTTTAGATGGTTCCGTGGCTTAGTGAGACATTTTATAAGTTCTTAGTAGACTATTTTATTTCGAAATCTTTCTTGCTTTATTTCGACTCGCTCGAAATTTGATACAAAGCAAATCTTTGCAAAATTACAGTAGCTCACCCACGCTTGTCACCAAAAAAACTGCTTTTTCACGAACAAAACCTCGAGTGGCATAAGTATTGTGAAATTTTTATTGTATCCGAAGCCTTAGATCGTTCTCTGTCAGTATAACCTTAGCTAAACGATGCTTTGCTACAGCAAAGCAAGTGTGTCGGTTCTAAAACCTGCTCATTGTTACAAACCTAATGTAAACGAAAACCATCGCGCTACACCAACCCGCACATAAAGTGGCATTGGCTATTAACCCCACCACCACCCAGCCGGGATCCCGACTCTTCAAATTTCTGCAACTATGTATGTATAAATTTTGTATCTTGCAAAAACTTTGTGCAAACTCTGTGCAACAACTTTTGTATCTTACTGTATGTATCCTGCTAGATCTAAGCTTATAGTAGCTATACAATTGCAAAGGTTACCGTTTGTATCCGCAGAAAGTTGTCGCAGTCTTACAAGAGCGTCTCCACTTCTATGCCATCGTACAGCTTTTTCATAAAGCGTGTAATACAGTGTTTGGTTAGCTATTGCTATGAGTCATTTTGATGGGCCGCTCTTCTCCTTTGCTTTCAATAAAATACACGTTACTGTCCCAGAAAATGGCTAACTTTTGTATCTTATTTGCTGTTGGTTTACTGCTTTATGACTGTTCTATTATAACCATCAAGTGATTTCCCAGGCCCTGATGTTGTGTCTCTTTCCAGTTTTATCAGTTGTTTTCTGCCGCATATAAAAGCACCGATCGGGGAGTGGTTCTAGTTCCCAAGTTCCATATCAATCCGAGCTTATTTCGGCACCAAGCAAGTCCTGATAAAAGAAAACATACCGTTTCCTTATCACACTTCTTGTAGAACCGATTCATAGCTGACACTTCTAGCAAGAGCGCGTTAGCCGACGCACGTTTGTGCTTGTTTGCGTCGGAAAAACGCCTCACCACCAGTCCTGTGCACTACATATTGTTGAACAGATAAGCATCAACTTCAACATTGTGCATGGTGACCCAAACATTCATACCCACAATTTACAGCAAATTGTGGAGAAGCTTTTGCTCAGTCACCCTATTATCTTTCATTGAACATGTGCTTGTTGTAACCGTGTCTGAATCACACGTACAACCAGAACTAAACCCAGGATGTTTTGGGTCCGGCACAATTTATTCCGTTGGTGCTTTTTCTCATCAACGGCTTGGTTGTTGCCACGTACGTGGTATGATTGACAAGAGAAGGCAGTATGCGCTGTGTTTCGCTTCGCCTTTCAAACCGTCAGCGGCTTGGAATTTCCGCCATGTTTTCTGCCTGTGATACACAATATATGTATAGGTAATGCTCTGCTGTAACGAATTGAGAATACTCCAAAAGCACACATAATCCAGTGGTCGTTATTTCAACCACATGCTCTTGTGTTTGGCTCACTGCAATCGAGCAGCTGGCCACGTTGTTACATTCGCGTTGCACAACGTAAGCTTTGCTCATGTGTTGCCATACATATTGTTTTTTGCTCAAACGCAAGGGTCAGCCGAAAGTACAAATCCGTCTGAAATCCTGCAGACGCTTTTTGAAATCTGCTCTGAACTCCGAATTCAGCTCCAATTATTTATATTCACGACGACATCCAAATTTTCACATTCCTTGGTCTCTGAACATTGTTATGGTTATGTACCAGCACGATCTATGTTCCTCAACCGGAAGGGTCCGAGGACAGTTCCTCGCGCTGCGACTTTTCCTTGCCTGTGTCAGTTCCTCGCGTGAAGCCAGATTCTCCTCGCACCGTAAATACTGTAACCAACCCTTATTTCTGAGCCATCGTTAAATCCAAACCGTTATTTTTGTGGAGTCTGTTCGAAATGAGCATACAACACGTCAACTCTATCATTATCGGTCATGCAATGTTATTTTTTTACAATCCATTATCCGATTCGAGTCGGTCACTTTGTGACCCGTCAAATAATGATGCACCGCCACATCATAAATTTTGTGCACCACTTTCGGGCAATCAGCGGAGGCTCCAATTTCGTTCCCACCCCGTTTCACATTTCAATGTAACAACAGCAACATAAGTATATAACTAAGCCGAGCACCCAGGCAGGGCTGCTTTTTGTAAGGTTCCATTTTTGCCGCTATTATGCTGCGCAGTTATCAACAGGTGACTGTAAATTTTCTCGCCTCGTTCAGACTAAAAATGTTTGGCTTAACTGGCATAACTTCGGGGTCAGCATTGTTGTGGGAAATACGAACCACGTTAAATGGTCGCAAATGATATTTAGGCAGGCGATTTGGCCGGTCAAAACATCATTAAACGTCGTCAATACTATAAATCTAAAGCTAATAATTTTGCCGCAACCGTTATTTACAACGGGCGATTCAGCGGTCAATCGCTTATGACTCGCTTGCTTTGTGTCTGTCTCTTCTGTTGAAACATTCGGTTCAGGTTCTTGTTCCTGTATTGGGTAGGTTCCGGAACCGAAGGCAGAATAAATTTACGAGCGCAGTTTTCCTGCCGTAGTACTTGCGACGTCGGCAAAACGTCTTTGATTTGCGTTGCACAGTGTTATTGCAACAGTTTTGTACCCACATGTTTGGTTCTGATATCTTCGTGTGTCATCTGCTCTTTTGATCATTCGCACGCACTTTTGCTTTCGCGATATTGCGGTCAAACTCATCGCACTTGCACATCTGCACTTGTGAAATCCGAAGGAACTCCTAGTGTTGTGAAAATACCAGCAACAGCAAACTTAATCGATTCCCACTTGGCTGTGGTGAGAGACAAATTTCAAACTTATTCAATACATACAGCACCTCAAAGTTTCAATTTCTTGTCCCATGTTTCCCTCTGTGACCCCATATCCGTATCTAATCTGCTTATCTTGCTGTGGGTGGCTGCCTGCTGCTTCACTTCTGGTCTCGTCGTCACGCGTCGATATTGGTCAGATTTATTTTGATCGATCTGTCTCCATCAATCGACTCTTTTTCGATCCGTCTCCCACATTGTTGCCGATCTTTTGGGTCATCCTACATTGGTAAACTCAGACGCCGTCCACGGGAGTCCAATCAGTCATGGCTATTTTTATTTTCAGAATCAAGTTTGCACTATCAACCAGTCAGTCTGTAATTATCCTCACTCTTGATTTAGTGGACCACTTATTCCGAAACAGCTTCAGGGGTTACTACGATCAGCCATCCATTTAGGCATTTTGTTTATGTATCGATAAAAGTCCGTAGGGCCAAATACCCAGGTCTAATGGGCCTAAAGATGCACACGTATGTATGTCTGCGTGCGCGCGCGAACGCAAGCCACTTCATTTCGGGTAATAAAAATGAATGGATATAAATACAAAGATTAGTTCCAGTTATAGTACTACAACGGTGCCTTCTCCAAACAAGTGCACTAATCGGTTCCCAGATTCGTCCAGGTTCCTCACAGAGCAGCACAGAGCCTAAACCTAGGGTCTAGGTAACAACAGTGACCCCCAAAGATGCGAGTGTTCCATCTTCATTTAGTGCTGTTCCCGTGGGTGTCATTGTGCATGCACTAATCCATGCATTCAGTCACATGTGCTTGGCCAGGTGCATGACATTGCTATGGCTGGGTGGGAGGAGTCGGTCATGGGTTGCTACAGTAGCGTCTCGCTTGACTGGACCCACCGTTTAGTTAGTAACAGTATACACTCTTCAATATCTGCCCACCCCTTCTTTTCAATATTTTCACAATATTTTCTGATGTGTTTATCATTTCTTTCTGTCTTCGTTCAAGTCAATGTTTGGATTTAAACCGTCGATTTTTCGCTCTTTTGTCCCTTCTCCCTAAATATGCTACTGTGCAAACAGCAATTAGCCCATAACGGCCGTTGTTTCATTCACACTCCAGCCAGACACCAACAAAACACTGAAGGGTGCTCATGTTGTCACACTTTCTCTTGCATTGTGTTTTTTGCAATTGTGCTTCTCCTCCACTCACTTCCGCAATGCGTAATATTGCGTTATTGTGTGGTTGCTCTTAGTGGTCAATCGTTTTTTCTCTGAGAACCCCATGCTGTGAGCTCGTGCATGTTTTTGCAAATATTCACTGATTTCACACATCGCGTGTGTTTCCACCATCTCTGAGGAAATCCTGTGCACCTTGTGGTCGCAAATGAAATTATGTTTCGTACCATCGTGTGCGATCCGTCATAGTTTTAGCAATTCATTTTCAGCGTAAAACAAAGTGATCCGCAATTGTGAACAAATTGCCAGCAATACATCGCAACTGATGGCATGAATGGTCAAGCATGAACTCGAATTAATCTCAACTTATGCGTCGTACAAAAGCGACTACCGCCGCCGCGTGCTTGATGCGAGCAAATTCAAAGACTTTACGCTGAGGAGCAACAGAATTGAAAGGAATCAATTTCGAAACAAAATATTACCCCGGGGACGTCGCTGTACTATCGCAACGCGCGTCGCGTGAAAAATGAACAAAATGGCATACCATGTGACATCTAAGCTCGTTTGTCTGCGACTCAAGTGGCATGTGCTGCTGCTACTACTCACACTACTGTGCCAAAACGGTCAGTTTAGATATGGGGCCAAATTCATTTATAAAAATTTATATATTTCTTCACCATACGCGCATCTTTTTGTTTTCCATTTTGGCTCTTGCGCTTGACTGCGTATATCGTCTTGTCAGCAAGCACTGTAGGGGTTATGCGATGGCATTCTCTACTTGATGTTACGTTTATGATACCGGCCAAACTGCGTTGAAAGGGTTTATTGTAGTGGTCAGTGTGGTTCGCGGTTTATGTGCGGCTTAGTGAGGGTACCGCAGTTGGATTTGATTTTCATTTATGACCAGACGTTTCGGTGCACATGAAACTATGGAATAAATGGACAACTGAAGCTCAATGTTTCGGAGACAGTTTGGCACAAACACGTGGTAGTTTACGGCACGGGAACGTACTTTGACGATGTAAAATTCAGCGCTCATCGAACCTACTAACAATTCCACTGAAACAATTTTAGTTGTCGATGAAAGTTTGCTCATGTTTATGCCCATGTGGACTGAGCGCAATTTAGCAGCTGTAGTAATCACTGTGGTACAATACGGAGGGACACTGGGTTCACTTCCGTTTATCGTGCATGCGCGCCGACGCGGACTATAGGCCATTAATAGGCACCATAATTTGGAGTTCCGTCGTGCGCAAAATCTGTACAACAGCGCGCCAAACAAGTTGGCCTAATTTTTACTACGACGGCGCAAGTCGGGCTGGAACAGTTATATAAACGGAATACATGGAGTTTGCAGTTTGAGGGTGCAGTCATTTTATTTCCACAAACACTGAGCTGGCATGACCCGCAAACTTTCGGCAAAAGTCTGGGGTATGCTCATTTGTAGCTCGTATGATGATGGAATAATAAAATCAGGCTCATAATCGGATTCAGTGTTACATCTGGGGTACGGGAGTACTCGAGCGTAAGACTGTGTACGGATGCGCATTTGTACTACAAGAGCCGGCAGGCGGAAAACAACAAATATGCATTCATGTTGTTTTCATGATTATCTTGTGCCACTGTACCACTACGATACTACTGTTACTATAAAATAAGGAAAGAAATAATTACCAGTGTGCATCCATATAGTCAACCAGCTTTGATGTTCGGTATAGCGGCTCTCCAGGGGTTGGCAACATACCGTACACAAAGCATGGACAAGATAATAAGATTCCTTTGGAATCAGGAAAAAATAAGGTCATGATGTTATGTAATTGAGTGCTTGGTGGGTTCCTCCAGGGGGCAAGCTTGTTTGTGTGCTCTTGGCTGCTAACCCAGCCATTAGTGGTGTAGCAGGTGCTGTTTATTTTGCGAAAAGATGCTAAAATGCACTCAGTTGTTGATACCAAAGTGCATGGTGGTATTATTTGTGTTGTTGTTTCGAAAGGATATTGTAAATTTCGATACAATTATGTTATGCAAATGCCTGGAGGGATCTTGTTATTGCCTGCAAACGGATACAAAATGCGAAACGAGTGGTGTGCAAAGACAGTGCTCTCTCTTGACAAATGAAAGTAAAACCGACCAAAAAAATGTATGCTTATCAGATCATCTGGTTCGATCACAGCGTGTTCACAAGCCGTCTGAGCAAAGCGGTACATCTTGTCAGAAACTAATCAACTTGATTCTTTCACTGCCCGAGGGTCATCATAGCAGGCACCAAAATGCCGCCAAATGAAAACGAGTATTGTGTTTGGGATTTGTGTAATCTTCGGCACAAACATGCGCATATTCAAGTAGCACTTCCCAATAAGCTATCGAAGAAGCTTCTTGGTCACACAGCACACATGACAATTTGGCTTCATAGTTGGATTACTACGGTAGTTGTTGGCTGATTTGGCCCCAGAATGTCTTGGCAGCCCAAAGCTGTTCAAATATATGACGGGTTGCTCAAGCAAAGATGCGATCGGTGTGTTTGCTCAAGTCACAAACCTTGCGACCGGCCGGACCCCTTTAACAGAGAGAAAATGATGCTTTTGTTGATTTAACCCTGATCTGATGAGCTTCAATACCTCCATCGGTTATGGTTGGGCTGATTTGCTTTGCGGGTGCAACACACGAAACTAACGGCTATTTTCTCTTTCATTACATTTGGTACAAATTGCACAGATCAGGTTACTGTGTGTTTGATTGTGCATTGTTTGATTGTTTTCACATATGCTGGAAGAAAAAATTGGTTTAGAAACTGGACACCGCAGTCTATTTTCAGCAGAGTGGCTGGCTACCGTAGACAATACGACGCCTCTGAGACTAAGGTGTTCAATTACATGCAAGGGGTTACCTGCTCATTTCAGAAAGAAAAGCGGAATATCCGTCGATAAAAGAACAACAGAAAATAAATTTTCAGTGCACCTTATTGCGTGGTCCGTAATTCAGCCTTCACAGTTGTTATGCGCAATTTCCTGTCAGAGGCAGGCAGATTGTTTACACCTTGCGTTCAGGAAAGAGACCATGGTCAACACGTTAATGATAAGGGGTAATCAGGCGTGATGCGAAAAATTGAGCGCTTGAAGCGCGAAAAATCTGAAATCCTTTGGGTTGCTGCTGGAACCCCTCTCTCTTGACGGCGCTAGGCCATCTGTCGGCAAGCACACACAAGCACAATAATAGTAATTATAAAACGATCGCGGTAGTCGTGCTATGTTTTAGGCCGTCGTGTATGCGTGCTGGGTGAAAAATTACGAAACGCCACCGCCAATTACGCTTACAAAGCGTCATTTCATATCTTTCCGTTCGTATAGCTGAACACAAAATGTGAACGGCGCTTTGGACACTCTAATTTGGAGCTGCCAACCACCCGCTGATGCGCTAACTAGAATGTTTATTGTATCATCCTAACATCATTGTAGTGGCCCCCGGTCAGTCACGGGTCCGACTGGTCCTAATTTTCGGCCATTCAGCCTTCTTGATCCCCAAAGGAGGCATGATTGCTTCAAACAAACGCAAGGGCCATGACTCCAGCATTATAATTTGATGATCTTTCGGACAGATATGGACACAAATGTTTCGAATGAAATCTTGTGGTTTGCTTGCGTTGGGATGCGACTTGGAACGTGCTGTGCGAAACAGCACCATGTGCAATTTCATTTCCGGGGACTATGGCTGAATTGTTGAATTGTTTTCACTGTACTACACGGGCAAGTATGAAATTGTAAGGTACAATGGCACATACACAACGTGTCATAATCAGTTATTATTACTAATTCACATGACAACTTCAGGCACAGGTGCGAAATCAAGTTGTGGTCGCTTATCACCCAGCCACAGTTTGGTAGTAGTTGTAAGCTGCATGTAAAGCAGTCAGCCAGCGCCGAAACAGCTATGCAGGCAATGCAGAACATTGCAGTGCTTCCAATAATTTCCAAAGTACTTATGGGATCCCCAACAAGTCCTAACGCAGGTTTCAGCATACCAGACCGAAGTAAGAACCCGACCTCAAAGTCCCGGTTCCGGGTCCGGTCAGGTGCATTGAATTGCACCACATACTGTGCTTGTGAGCTTGTACAAACTGCATATCAATTGGTGTGTGTGTGTTGGGTTGGGAATGTGCTTATTGTTTACGACGACGGTAGACCCGGGCCAAGTAGTCAAGTAGTTGGGAAAATATTATGTCCAAATTTGGCAAGCTACCTTATACTTACTTGTATGCGGTGCTTCTATGCTACAGCTTTATCTTGTGCTCACATCGGGGGCGTTTGGGGTGAAATCAGGCCGTAAAAGGTGCGATGGTTGCGATATGTGAGCTAATGTCTGTGCCTATGTTTGTCCGTTGCGGGGAAGTGTAAACCAATGCACAGAAACAAGGGGAATGCGTGAGAAAGTGTCTTGTGGACAACAAGACACATAAATCAGGAGTATTCGTCCCATAAATAATGTTTCAAAGAAAACTTTTCTCAATTTCAGCCTTGGCCCGAGCGCCGGGTGAAAAGAAACTGGCGCGAGCATGCGAGAATCAACAACTGGTGATAGCGTGTCCCGATGATTATGTGATCCACATTCTGCATGGCAACTACGGTCGAATGGCACTGCATGTGTGCAATGATGAGGGCATTGAGTACAGGGGACTACCCTGCATGGACCCCGACAGCACGAACACCATAAAGACGAGGTTAGTGTATACATATGTATGTTTTATGATCACCATTTGATGTTTCAATCTGAGGTGCGGGACGACGAATTTTGGATTGTATAATAGTATTGGTTGATTCCATGCCCCTGGGCTTGCCAGTTTTTGTTATTTTTGTAAGAAACGGCGAAAATCGCTTGCCCTAATTTTACATTCCGATGCGTGTTTGCAATTTCTCCCCTTTTCGCCACCATCTGTCAAGTAACTTTCACATGACCCAAACCGACATGTACCTTGCGTGAAACATCACATTTTTTAACTCACATGTCACTCATTACGTCATCACACACATGTAGTGATCGAAAGGGATTGAGCTCTCGGTATCGGGATCTGGATTCGGGATTGATTTTTTTAAAAAAGTTTCAGGATCGGGATTGACCTCTGGGGATCTGAATTCGGGATTGGCGTTGAAAATATGTAAAAAGTCAAAAAAATTCGGGATTCGGAGTTTGGTCAAACATATTCGGGATCGGGATTGAAAAAACCCCTCGGGATCCCGAATTCAGGATCGGGATCCGGTTCGATCCCTACACACAGGCATTGAAAGCAATGTTCCAAAAACTGAACACAAGCGCATTCATGCAAATTTCCATTTACAACCATGAGAGTGACCATATGCAACCTAAAAGAAACAGTGTGAAATGATAAATGTGCATTTTAGGTGCATTGTATGTGACCAAAAGGTGACCAGTGCACGTCTGGGGTATTATTTACAACCGAAAAGTCGATTTACTCACCACTCTAGGTGTCATAAACCCGCGGGTAATGAACATATCCATCTATATTTTCTTTTCACATGCGCGCGCATATTTTCTATTTCTTGTAATAAATCTCTTGCTATTATCCGAAAGTATTGTCACCGCGCCCTCTGTTTTCGTTCGCCGAGTCACAAAGGAAACGCGTCATAGATAATCAAGGGGTGTGAAGGATTTCGGCGGATAAATATTATGTTACGTCTGAGTGTGTTTAGAAATTGTTCTCGCCTTGGAATTATGCCGGAATCGGCTTTTTCTGAAGGGCATCTCACAAATGCGCCGTCAACACGTGTTTTTATTGTCCACCAACATACAATTGACCACTTTCTAAAAAGACACCCATAAAAAGTTGCATGTGAAAGTGCAACGGGTCACTAAAGGTGGGGGCGGTGAGTTTAAAGGGACTGTGCCATAATAACCATAACTGCACTGCACAAGGCTGCCATCGGAGGTTGGTAAAAGAACTTGCACACGAAAGAAATTTGGTGCGAAATAGCCGTTACTAATTTCACGTTGTTCTTTTTGTCCCGCGTGTGAATCACCCTGTAGTTATTAAGGTGGTGTTCCCCAGCACATTGTAGAATGCGTTATGATCACCTTTTTGCTTGACCTTGTAGATTTGTGACTCCTGTGGCTTTTTTCTACCGTGATCGGCAAAATCTTTTCGAAGTCGGCGCCCGAAATTATGCTTTTTGATGCTGTTTTGTTGTGTGGGGGCGGGGGCATTCAAGTGTGAGACAAATCATAAAAATAACGTTTTCGCTCGGTTTCACGCTTGTTAGAATATTCATAAACACGATAGAGACACGTTTTTTTTTCGACACAAATCAAATCACACCTTGGCCGCAATTTAACGAAAAAAAAAACACGGCCGCTGCGATTCCGCGCGCGCACCAGTGACTCTCGAGGGATTAGTCAATTTTTCACGTATGAAAAATCACTCCTTCTTGACCATTCAACCATACGCGCATGTACAACAGCTTGCAACCGCTAAATGTAAGAAATTGGGGTGCACCATTGGGCACCGAAATGGATTAGTGTGCGATCCGCATTATAGTACCAGAATTGGAACTGCGACCTCAAACTGGCAGAAACGATGAATTAATGACGAATTACTCGTGGAAACAATTACTCACAATAATTTTGTTCTCGCGGGCGTAAACCAAAGGTCAGCAGGGTCGGTCACCCAGCCCCCAAATCTGTATGTGAGATTAGTGCACTCATCTGGAAGTTACGTTTTGTTGTCGCGTGTGACTGTTGCATGGCATTGATTTTGAAGGGATCGCTGTCCCGGGATCGTTTCGTGGGTCAAATCACAAATGATAATAAATTAGCACGCCCATGTTTGAGATCTCATTGAAATTTCATGCTTCCCTCCTATCGTGCGTCCACACCGATTAAGCGTGATTAGCTCAAGCATATGGCACGACCCCTTTAAACGCGCAAGCTATAGCTAAATATAATGAATCATTGATGTTTGATACAAAACCACGAGGCATTTGGTTACATACGGATACTAAATGTTTGTCAACTGCTGCTAACGAAATCAAATGAATAAATCAGAGTACTAAGCCTAAATCATATCAGCCTTGTTACAATGTACATATGTACTGTATGTAGGTTCTGGTGTGCCGTCCCATATACCCAGTGTTCTCAAATGTTGGCTCCAGAACTGAAAATCAGCCTATTTGGTGCATCCGCAAAGCGACAGCCAGTTTGCGAAGCTTGTTATCACGTAATCGTTCTGCTAAGCTTCGACTCAGAATGCATGAATTATGAAAGCAGCCTTTTGCAGCACAGTTGGCTTGTTTGTTTTGGAATCACAGATGCGGCAGGGAATTCGACTTTCACGCTGCATTCTGGGAAGTGTTCGGTATTGAGGCAATTGAGTCGGGGACTCGTTGCTGCCATTGGAGCTGGTGGTTCTGTAACAGATTTTATGACTTCCGCAACAACAGAATTTGTGGTGCTTTGCGATTCGCACGAGAGTAATAGTTGCCGCCCGTCGCACAGGGAAGTTACGCCCAAAATCTGAGTCGTCGATGTACCACGGAGCACTGACATTTCAATAATTGATTGATCAAAATCAGAAACGTTCCTGCATTCCGTTGCTCAGCAACTACAGTATGTATGAATGTGTAATGAACCACAATGTTCGTGCATGAAGCGAATTATCGCATTTTCGCATGATTAAATAGAACATCCAAATTCAGTGTTGTTGATCAGATCACACGATATTGGTGGCTTGTTCATTCGTCACAGCAACAGCAAACTCTAATCAGATTTCAGTTCATGCATTTCATTAACGCACCTACGCAAAACAACACGGCGAGGTTCCAGTTCTGGCTCCATTCCTCTCGGCTTAGTACCGGAACTCATCGTGCTTCGCAAGGTCATTGTCTTGGACTGAATTTCTCTATTTTCGACAACAAATCACACATCGTAATCTATCGCCCGATGTATTTGCGGTTACAATCTGGCTCAGTGATGGTAATTTTTCAATTTTTTCCGCGTCTGAGGGTCCATTCTATGCAGCGTATGTTTTAAGGATATTTTGCGTGTTGCATGGGAAAATCAATATTGAATTTAAGGTATGAGATTGCAAACCACAATGAATAAATCAATAAGAAATCGATTTTAGAGATTGTCACCAAATCCATACAATTTATCTGAAATGCTGTCCAGATGCGCACAAATACATAAGGTCGGCAGCTAAGTTTAGATTCTTGTTCTTTTGTTTTGGAGTATCATGACTAGCAGTACCCAACAAACGAAATGAAGAACACAACAACACGTTCCGCTCAATTTAATTTTCTAATATTTTGTGTGGCGCGGATCGCTTCTTTTCCACACCCAATGTTGTGATGAGTGATGATATTATTTTAGGTGCTCTCTGTCCTTGTGATAAGTGTTGTGCACGTGTGTGTGCGACTGTAAAGAAATTTGGTGTTCATGTTTCGGAATCACAAAGCCCACGTGGGGGATGGGGACCGGCTATTCCAAACTAGGGTGTGTGTGTGTGTGTGTGTGTGTGTGTGTGTGTGTGTGTGTGTGTGTGTGTGTGTGTGTGTGTGTGTGTGTGTGTGTGTGTGTGTGTGTGTGTGTGTGTGTGTGTGTGTGTGTGTGTGTGTGTGTGTGTGTGTGTGTGTGTGTGTGTGTGTGTGTGTGTGTGTGTGTGTGTGTGTGTGTGTGTGTGTGTGTGTGTGTGTGTGTGTGTGTGTGTGTGTGTGTGTGTGTGTGTGTGTGTGTGTGTGTGTGTGTGTGTGTGTGTGTGTGTGTGTGTGTGTGTGTGTGTGTGTGTGTGTGTGTGTGTGTGTGTGTGTGTGTGTGTGTGTGTGTGTGTGTGTGTGTGTGTGTGTGTGTGTGTGTGTGTGTGTGTGTGTGTGTGTGTGTGTGTGTGTGTGTGTGTGTGTGTGTGTGTGTGTGTGTGTGTGTGTGTGTGTGTGTTGTAATTCTACAATTTTGGTACTTACTATCAATGGGCCGAGCAATGATTCCTCAAGCAGCAGCATTTTTCGCGCCAAAACTAAGATTATGATGTGGTCACTACACTGCTGGGCTGCTGGGTTCATCGAGTCTTTTTCACACACACACACGCACGTTTTGTTGTATAAACAACCATTTGATGAGCCATAAACAATAAGGAATAATTCTGTTTGTTTATTGTATCATTTGAGCTACTTAATCGGTCGGAGGATTGTATCTAATTTGAGAATGACCACAAACACCTTATGCCCCCAAACATATGTATGACCCTCGCCTGCAGGGGGTAGGCACTGAGGGGCATATACTCACTAATGTACTTAATTTTTTCTCTGACCCATCTGCACTGGAACACTAAAAGCGCCTATATTTAGCCCATCTTCTGTTTCTCAAGGGGGCATTCCTGAGCTTTAGAACAACTCGTTAACCCCAGCAAGCCAGCCACTGTGCCCCAACTACTGTAGTGCCCAATTTGGCCGAATAACAAGATCAAGAGGTTGCTCAAGGGGTCATCGGCTACAATAGGGGGAAAACAAATTGTTAATCGAAAAAGATGTAGCCAAAAACATGTACATATGTAATTACACGATGTTCCTCGGGGCACGCGTGTGCACCCAAACCACCTGGTCCTCCGCCATATGCAAAAAAGAGAGTCGTTTTTTGTGTTGATGCACATGTGTTACCGTCACGTAATTATAGAGTGTGAAGCTGCTTTGCTGCTGGTTTGTTACATTTTTCCACGACGGAAGTAGGTTTTCATATGTACAGATGGGAGATATGCTGCATAGAGTTTCCGGGACCAGGATCCAGGATTACGGATTTTCGGGATTTTGTTTGTTGGCCAGTTAATCCATCAAGCTTTCGTTCCCAGTGCTACAATTTTTAGTCTGTTCCGGAACCTATGTAATGTATGTACCTGAGGGCAAAACTATATGGTGAAATAAGAGTAGCTTTTGTTGGTTGTTTATGACTTTTCGGGTACAATGAATGCTTCACATTACCACGATCTCCAGGTAATATCGCATTTGTGGTGTGCTAACATTACGCAAGACAAAAGAATTTCCGGTGTAAAGCGCTGTCGGTGGCGGCGTTTATACCAACCCGAGAAAGGTATAAGCCATTCCAACAAAGAAACCCACATTTACAACTTTTGATCAAACTTACTCCACAAAGGCGTGTTCAAGGTTTAAGTTCAACAGCCAGGGCGAAGAACTCCAAATGATGGGACGTCTTAGTGAATGAAAATGCAAAGAAATATTGAAAGCAAAGGTGCGAAGTGGTAGGCAGCTGTTACACAGCAAACAACCGAAACACAAACTGTGAGCCCAACTGTTGTGCCGCGGTGTTGACTAATAAAGCATCTTTCTGGGTTATTCTTTGCGGTTTTGGCATCCGTCGCACCTCGGTGTCAAACAGGGACCGTGCAACATGTCCTATATATACACAGCCATCCAGAACCAGTGAAGAAAACCGGTCCCGTCAATTACTGCGTAATCGCACAATTATTGGCGTAACATAAGCTCGACTCCCATCAGATCAAGCGATAGAAAGATAGGTACAAGTTTCTGATCAATCAATACATCCAGTCAATAGGACTTGCTTAACGCTACCGTAACCCATGGAGAGACAGTTTGCGTTGCTTATCGACAGGCGCCATCTGTACTGTGCGTCTGTCTGCCTGGGAAGCCTGAACATTGGGTACCGATAGGTTATAAATCAGGATATCGATGGATCACTAAGGCAACTGTCCCCAAGAATTATGATTGCTACCCAATCCTGCACGAACATTTTGCAGGTGTCAGTTTGTGTACGCAGTAATGATTGGTGATGATTGAATGTTTACTGCCTGAACGATCAAGGTGTTTGCTGCAATTTGAAATAGACTGTGCTTGATAAATCAGGGTAGAATAATGATCCAACTCGTGTTCCGTAATGCATTTGACATAAACAACAAAACTGCAGAGTCGTTCAGACTTCCCCTTACCTATATGTATCTATCCTTATCGCAAACATAACGCACTGCGAATCCTAATAAGGGGATGATATGATTTTTGTCAGTCAATATATTCTGACTAAGAGTTGCTCTGAAATCTCATCCCGCATTTTGTTGCACAACTGGTACCGTTTAGCCTTGGCACCAAGTGTTGGTAACGAACAGATATGTATATTTGCTGTATTTGGGCGCGTGTCTTGCTTATCTGGCAAGAACGGTTGTAAATTGTCACTATACTCTAGGGCTATCAGATTAACCTTAAGTTTGTGTTTGGGTGCGTAAGTTGCCGAACATAAAAGATAATAATAAACCACAACAAGTAGGTATATCCACCCAGTAATTTTCATCGCGTAAACAGATTTATCACCGACTGTGGCCAGCCAGTTTGACAAATGTTTAGGAGCTCGTGTGTGCTTGAAGATTGCACAAACACAAAGGTTGCATATGGCCACCTCAACATGGGGAATGAATGTGGGAATGATACAAAACACACTAATACAACATTGAACGAATGGTCAATCCTGAACAAAAGTAAAAAAACTGGCTTCTCCTCTTCTTTCTGTCCAGTGTGTCACTCAGTCTAACATGTACCTACAGTATCCAATTACCGTAGCCCAACCGTAATCCCGATTCTAGCTGCGAGCATCGTCAGCGGTGCACCATCACGGCCAGTGACTCCATCTTCTACGACTCGTGTCCCGACACTTCCAAATACCTTCAATTTGCGTACAAATGTATCGAGTACAAAGGTGTGAAACATCAGCTGGGCCGTTATTCTTGGACTTGTTTGCCTTCGGAATTGAGCTGTCGCACGCCACGACCGTTTGATGTTGGCTAGACTCACTGCACACACCGACTAACTTTTGTGTCTTGCATGACCATTGGTTGTTTTGTTTATTTTATGTTCTGCATGCGCTCTTTTCATTTTCAGTTGTCTTTCCAAATGATAACAATTTCACATTGCTGTTAAATATCACGCACCCAGACTAAATGGCAATACACCCACTGTGTACTATGTAGCCTTGGCAAATATTGTGAAAATTGTACGGTGCTGGCTGATACTATTAGCTTTAGCCAAATGTGTCAAGTTGTCGCATAAAGCACGCGTCTGCCCAAACCAAACATGCACCCTTTCTCAGTGTCTGATGTTCCAACCCCCAGGTGCAACATGCGTCAACGTTGTGTGCTCGAAGCATCGGAGGGTGCCGATTTCAAAGCCATGTGTCTGAATCCAGTGGCCGAATATCTACAAGTCGAATATCAGTGCAGACACGTCACTGATCCGGCACCGGTTGAAGGTGGTGAAGGATTCGGTATTTGTTGATCGCATGTCGCAGTTTTCCCAATCAGCTTTTTCGTAGGTCCTGACTTTCAATAAAAACCAATCGATGAAAACTGCGGGATTTGACGGCATGCACAGTTTATAGCGACTGTTTTTGTGCACTTGTTTCAAACCGGAATTGGGCCTGACTTTGCAAGGAGTGCTGGACTGTATGCTATGTACTTGTTATCGAATGTAAACCGCACGCACATGTTCTGTTTACAATGTTGTTTCTGCACGCTACAAGGGCGAATTGAATAGAAAATCAATCATTTCTCACGCATTCCACTGCAGCACAGCTAATTTCAACCTCTTTTGCTTCAATTTTACAGAAACCACAACTACAACGCCGTCAACTACAACAACCACAGCAGTTCCGGTAACGAGAGGTGCTGAAGGTTACGGGCAGAATTCATTCAGGTATGAAACGTCGCAGAGTCCAGTATGTTTGCAGAAACAACAAATGTGTGAAACATCACCAAGTACATGCGTACATATATGCCATTGCAGTTCTGCTGATGAAGACAACAAGCAGCTGAACAACAACCAGATTACCACGGTCACACATTGTGCACAGATGAAGAGACGAAACATCAGCTGGCCGGAAACAGCAGTGAATCGGACCGCACGCATGGCGTGTCCTGATGATTCAAACGGTTAGTGGGTTCATATTACAGTATATGAACTACATACCTGTTGGTTGTTGAATGACTAACTAAACTTTGATGCAATGTGTAAACAGTGCACGCCGATGTGTGTTTCAGAGTACGCGCACTGGCACTGTTCGTCCGGCGGCGACTGGTCACCGCCACACCCTGATTTATCAAGGTGCACCAGCATGTGGGCGCGTCAGGCCAGTGCCGAACTCGGAGCTGTGAATTCGGTAGAGAAATCGATCGCCATGATGGGCACTTTGACTGCAATGACACAGAATGCTGAGAAAATGTTAGTGGGTTTCCTGTTCAGAATTTGCATTGTGATAACCCTCTTCAATTGGGTGTGCTTTTCTGGTGTTGGTGTGCGTGACACCACGGATGGGCAGGATAACAAAAAATGACATCATACAAAATTGTTGAATCAATTCTGATGTTTCATTCACATACACAGGTACGGTGGTGACGCGTTGACAATGGCACGTACAACCGAGACCGTGGTCGATCGCACCCGACGATTGATGACACGCGTGCCTGTGGAGGAGCAACACGCGTTTGCGAATGAAATGACGGAGGTTGGAGTTTGGATTGGATCACATGACTGGTTGTTTTAGAAATTTCGTCCTTGGTTATTTCTGAAAATTATAAAATTGTTGAAAGTGTCCCGGTGTTATCCCGAAGCATTGGATTGGTCTTGCCTTGTTTGGACAAGACAAAGTCGGTGGCTAATGACCCTGATCTGTGCATTTATCACTTGTGAAGCATCACCTCTCCCCAACAGCGTCTCGGCAGTACGATTGACAACATTCTCGGTGCGAAGAGTGCACCAGCCTGGTCGGATCTGTCTGACGGGCGAAAACGCGAGGCAGCCGATTCGATTCTACAAGCGGTCGAGCAGAACTCAATGTTGTTGGCTGGTACCATGAAGGAGGGAGATCAGACAAAGACGCTCAAACGCAGCAATTTGTGTGAGTTCATTGGCCAACAAAGAAAAGAAGCTCGTCACGCAGCAATCCTGATTTTCTCATTTTCCCTGCCGTTTTCCAGTGATCGAAGTCTCCGTAGTGCAAGTGCGTCCGTACGTCAAGTTCCCATCTGCGAGTATCACCGACTCGAACGTCAACTCAATCCAACTGCCGCGGGACGCGTTTGGTGTGGACCCAGATGGTGGGTTTATTTGGTGGCACAAATAAAGAACCTGTCCAGTTTTGGATGTACTTTTCTGTCATTCTGTATACTTGACACGTTTTTCTGCAGACACCCGCCCCACGGCTGTAGTGGCCTTCTCCGAGTTCGCCACTTTGGGTCAACTAATGTCATCACTGCCTGAATCCGACGACAAGTCGATGTTTCACACGACACAAGGCAATGCCGTAACCCCAGTGGTGGTGTCCAGCATCATCAGTGCCACAGTGCTCAACGGTGCAAAGGGACAGATACTGGCCAACCCGGTTGTGATCACGTTCAGAATGAAGCAGGTTGGTTGGCCTTGGTGATTCAGGCAAAAAGTGAGCGGAAAGGAAGAGAGAAAATGAAACATCATCAGATCAAACAATTTTCCAGCCACGATCATCAACCGAGCAACGTGTGTGTGCCTATTGGTCAACCAGTAATCGTGGCGGACAATGGCTGACAGATGGATGCAGAGCTGCTCAGGTGTGAAATTTGCAAACATAGACATTTCAGTGGTTTTGCTATGCATTTATTGTTTTGGATCTCAAAATGTCTGACGATGCGTGGCACCATGTTCAGGCGAACAGCACGCACACAATCTGCGAGTGTGACCATCTGACCAGTTTCGCCGTTTTGATGGATGTACACGGCACACGGCTGCAGCCAGTGCACCACATTGTGCTCAGTTTCATCACCTACATCGGTTGTGGCATCAGCGTTGTTTGTCTGCTGGCATCGCTGATTGCATTTTGTGCATTTGGACCTACGCACAGACATGCGGATAGGTGCGTGAAACATTTGGGTGGTTAGGAAAGGGCGCAATGAATGCATTACGAATGGTTAAAAGTGTGACATTGATATCAATTAATACAGCAGAGTACTTTTTCCAGATTTATGGTGCACGCCAATTTGTGCATCTGTCTTCTAATCGCTGAGGTTGTGTTCATGCTCGGAATTGCTCAAACGCAGTGGCCGGTTAGAATTTCTCTTCTTTGTTAGTTTTTTCGTTGTAATTACTGTGTGTGACCTTCTGCGCCACATCGTCGCTGTTGTTACTCTCCCTGTTTTTACGGGAAGCGTGAAACATTTTGAATCAACACAATACAGGTTCAGCCATTGGTCTTACAGTTTAGGCATAGAACGTTATGCGGAAAATCACGGGATCCCGAAGCTGCTTTTACAACATGCTGTACTCTTGAGTCAGTGTGAAACGTCAACCACCCACTTTGCAGACCGTATGTTCGGCAGTGGCATTCATGTTGCATTACTTCTTTCTGGCGTCATTCGCTTGGATGTTGCTCGAAGGCTATGAGCTTTATCAGTTGATCGTCAAAGTCTACGTGCACGCCTCTGAACGCAAATGGTACTTCGTGTTTGGTTACGGTAAGTTGGTGGACTTAAATATTTTTCTACCTACGTGCCCAATAGATGGGCGTGATAACAGGTCTCACAGATTCAATTAGCCGACTCACACTTGTTTGTATACGACTACTCACCATTCGACACATTGCAGGTCTGCCCGCTGCTGTGGTTGGTGTGAGTGCAGCTGTGAATCTAGAGGGTTACGGTAACGATCGTTACTGCTGGCTAGACACAGACAACTACTTCGTGCTCGCCTTCGTCGTTCCTGTCTGCGTCGTGCTCATCGTAAGTGGTGACCCTGATGTTTCGATGACATCTTTGACATGGACCAGGCCGAAAGCTAACGCTAAATTTTCACGCGCATACAGGTCAACGTCGCGTTTCTTCTTATGGCCATCAAAGAGATCTATCGATACCGTAAACATCAGCAGATTCGACGTAAAGTGTGTGGCATGGACGCTGAACAAATGGAGAATGTGGGGTACGGGAAACATCAGATAGCTTGACAGGTTGCGCACCCGGAAACAAAACAAACCCGAACATTTTGTTCCAGTCTGTGGTTGAAAGGCGCCTGTGCACTGGTGGTGCTCTTGGGACTGACGTGGGCTTTTGGGTTACTGTATGTCGACCGGGGTACTGTAATCTGGGCGTACGTCTTCACCGTGCTGAATTCGTTCCAAGGACTGTTCATTTTCGTGTTCCACGTGCTTTGGAACTACAAGGTTGGTGTCGACGTTTGCCAATTAATACTAATTTATTATTTAATTCTCGAACAACTTGTGCAAAAAATGAAAAAATCCAACATTTCAGTTGCGCCGTCAAGCGACAGCCTGGCTGCGTGACCAGCAACATCGATATCGATCGAGCATCCCTCGTGGTGGTCCTCCGCCATTTGTGCATGTGTTCGACGACATATCGGGAAAGACCACACGGTTCGGCTTTGGATTCGATCAGGTTGGTCCGAACTCACATTTGCTTTGACATTGATTTCCCTGCTCCAATCGGAACACGCTTCAATTGTTAGCCGACAACTGATTACAACGCAACGTCTAGTCCGGTGCCAGACTCGAACTCAACCGATCTCAGTGGTAATGGCAGCTCGAAAGAAGTGAGTTCACAGTACAAAACGTTGCATTTTTGTTTTGTAGACATCCTAGTAAATTTGGACCGACCGATAATACGTCTACTTAATTGTGTGCACAGCCAAGTCCGCCAGTTGTACACCATGTCTATGACACGTACAACTGGACCGGTTACCAGACGGGACCGGATCCGGACTATGAGACCATCTGTAAGTTTGTGTCCACATCAATGTTAGCCTATGTAATCAGCAGCCAGCCTTGTGTTGTGTGCGCGTGCTGAGCGAAACATCAATTTTTATATAATACACTTTCTGTTTTTTGCACCCTTTTTCATCTTAGCGGCTGTGGCTATCAGTGTGAAGCACTGTTATTATACGACTTGTTATGCAGTTTATTTAGTTTTGAACACCCTTCATTCATGTACAGACGCATCCGTATATATTTCCAGTTTCTTGTCCCAGTATGAAACAGACTGTTGTGAAGCGAAAAGAATTCTTTTTTGTAGCAGCACATTCTCCTGATTCAAGTTGATTCATTTGGTAAGCACGGACACCGACACAGTTTCACTAGGCAGCTGATGTTTCAGTACCCAATCAACTACGCGTATCAAGGCACCGGTACACGTTACAACATGATGCCGGCTGGAGCCGCGATGCCGCTGCTGACACAACCCAATGGCTCTTATAACAACAACAGTGGTGAGTTTGAATACTGGAGGTATTCAATACCAGTGTCACCATCGGTCCTACACCGTATCCATGGGCATGATAACAAGGAAACGATGCTCACTTACGGCTGTGACCTGCGTTCTTCGGACACTCAAATCATAGCAGCATGGTATCTGAACTGAAGATCACACTATTTTGCATTCACTTACAGTACGTTTCATTTGCAGATTGCAAGTACGAATACGTTGGTTACGACAGTGACATGTTCAACGTTCCGTCGCAGCAGCCAGCTTTCCATCCAATCATCGCGTCGCAAACCGAATTCACGCCAAATCATTTCATTCAAACAACACTCAACCCGCACAATACTAATGTTTCAATGTCTACGTATCTGCCCAACAACCCGCGTCAACAACGCACGGCCCCGCCTCGGTTTAGTCCGCCGCCGCCGCCTCCCTTGGAGGATCAGGGTGCTGTCTACCCGCACCCGACCGAGACGAGGACCAGTGACTATGACCGATCACTGAGGTCGATGACCGAATCGGCCGTCGGTGACTCACCCGATAGTAGAAGGTCGGGGGCCGGGGGTACTGGTCAAGTTGGGGCACCCAGCGTGTCGCCCAACCAATCAGCGGTGAGCAGTTGCGACTCCGCCTTCTCCGATGAACCCGCCAATCGTCTCATGAACCTTCTCAGATGGCAGACCCAACAACAGCAACAGGCTTCTCAGGTGACGAGAGATGTTCAGCAGGCTTACGAAATCCCGAACTCGGTCGCACAAAGTCCCACAACACCACAAGCCAGCGAACAGGGCGGGTTTATGCTCTGATGTCAGTCAACGGTTGTACATTGTCACTGTATCTTTTTCTGAACATATTATTCGGACTCGGACATAATTTCGGTGATATATGAAGACAGAGTTGTTGTATGTCTAATCTCGAGAATTATCGAATCGTTATTTTAACTTTTCCAACTTCTTCTTCTGTGTGCTCAATTGACGTGCTATTGTTTTTTATTCACATTATTTGAAATTTATCTGGATACGCGTCCTTATGCTTTCAAGATGACACCGCGGCAATAAGTTTCAGCTTCTTGTTGTGTTTTGAAAACTTTTCAAAAGCATTCAGCCAAATTATGTGCAATTCAACTCATCCAGCTTTTAAGATTTGATTACCTTTCAACTCAAAAGTTCGTTTCGCAATGTTATAATGCATTTCACTGTCAAAATCTTATTCTTGGTATTGGTACACTGTATTCTACCCACTCACTAGTCAATAAATTACGTTGTTCTGACTGAGACACATTGCACAGGGTCGAATACTATATTCATTCAGAATAAAGTTCGTTTATTGAAACCGCTGTTGTTTGACTTCGATAATAAGAAACAATAGTAGATGAATTAACAAAAAAAAGCAAAAACACGATTCCTGATTAGGAAAGCTAATACTAGAATATTATCAAATGAGTGCCCGTTTGTGCCGTTTCATTGCAGCGACAGGTGTCCATTTGACACACAGATGTGTCATTCGGTCATCTTGCACCGACGGATGACACACAAATTGCACACTGTTGATCGGATACAAATTCTCGTCCATCGGACCGCGTACGAAATGTTCGGCTCGGAATGTGTGTGGGTCGATGGCCGCTTCTGCAAGTACGAATTCTCAGCGACTGCTGTGTCGTCAGGTTTCTCAGGTCGATTTGTCAGTCAGCGAGTCAGGCGTTCGTTCAGAATGTTATGGCCCAAGCGGCTACTTTTTCACTACCTCACAACGAGGCCCGGTTGGACGTCACCTCTTCGCGGTGCTCGCTATCAACGCCGATGCCGCCGTGTTCAATGGCATCGCCGGCCAACGACGCCAAGCAGCATTTTCAACCAATGGAACCATTGCATTTCGGACCCCTGAGTGGTACCACATTGGACTACGGCCTGCAAGAACAATGTGGGAAGGGGCGATGGTCCTCTTGAGTTCCTGATCACCGCGAAAAAAGTTGCAGAGCGGACTCAACATACATAGATGATCAAACAGACTGCTTTCGGATTTCTTTATATGTTACGGTATTTTGCACCGCTGTACATTGTTGTGGCTCCGCGTACATTTAGTTTCTGATTGAACGTTGTCTGTGTCTGTCTGTCCGTGATTTGGTCCACATTCTCACTCTTTCCTGTCGTGGTTCTGTATTTATTTTTCATTCCCATAACTTTCACAGCCTACTTGAATTTATTTTAATGTCCGTAAATCCCACACCCGGTCTTGTAATTATGTTTCTTGCCCTTACCTAAACTTCTTCTATGATTATGTATTATTGAATTGGTGTGCACGCAGTAAAACGGACAACAAAGATACATTCAAACCATGTCAGTCAGCACACAAATGTCTGTTATCGTGCCTCACCTGACGGGCAAAAACTTCTGTCCGACAAAACGTGACAATGTCTGTCCACGTAGATGGTACGGTATGGTATCTTTCTCAAGTCAACCAACAAGCAATACCACCAACCAGTGGGCAACAGCCAAATGAGTGTGACCGTCTTGACAGCGAACGCATCAACGAGAATGCGATGTATCTGAGCGAAGTACACCTTCGAGTCATCAACATCGCAAAGCGACACAATGTCACCTACACGTACACAACGATCACCGTCGTACGCGGTGCGCACCTGAGTGTGTGAAACATTAGCGTAGTAACGTTCATGGGGCCTGCGAACTGTGGGAACCGGTGGCAGTAGTTTTTTCTTGAAACTTTGGCACAAACACGAAGGCCGATACTCAGCTAATAACCTAGCGTGATGAACGGACGGGATCTGGCTTGCCCATGTCGCGGTCGCGTGACTCTTTGAATTGGAAAATATTTTCAAAGTTCACAGACAATTTCGACTAATTTGCAAAATTCTGGAATCAAACTGGTAAAAGTCACGTCACAAAAATAATCCGGATCCTACCACCAGCTTTGATACCAAATAGTGTTGCAAAGGTACAGCTTTGACAATCCGCACAACCCAAAATAATGGCTGGCTGCAACGTAACTATAAGCATACGAAAAAATCAGCTAAGACCATCGCAAAAGCCTATACCAACTAGACGTGCTGGTGACGCACCGTTTTCGTAGTGGCCAGCACACTACTGGCCTTCGTTGGTGGCCTGCGCTGTTTGAACATGGCCGTCCGCCTGCTTGGCACACCACCCTTACGCGCACTGGTGCGAGCACTTGATGAAACATTAGATGGGCCAGGGGCTGGACTGGATGTACGACTGTGCGGATTGGACGCGGCCACTACACGATTGGTGGCGCGATTCATTGCTGATTGGTTGGCTCGGTGACAAAGATGGAAGGTGATTGGCTATCTGCAAGTCAACGGACAACTAAAAATAATGCCATGCTAACGTTCAGAGTGGACATTTTGATGTAATCAGATGACAACTGGTGACCTGATCCGAGAGATGACGGATGGATGCAAATCATAGTAAGAGACCGGACCATGCCAAACCAATGAACAATTTTTATGCCAGAAAAAAAAACAGAAATAATATCAACAACGACCGACACTGACCAAAACGAAACGTGTGACAAAACGCAAGAATGAGTTTATGAATGGAGATCAACAAATTTCACCACACAGATCATGACTAATTAGACCCTGTTGAACACTGAAGTCACATTGTTTTCATGAAGTATTGACCACTTCGTTTCTTACAATATACAATCTCACATCCTTTTTATCGCATACTTTTTCTTTTCGCGGAGCCACCCGCAGTCTCCACTTGATTCAATTGTTCAATCTCTCTGTAATGTCCCTGCGCCTCCAGCCATTGTTCAAATCGTTGTCTGAGCCGGGTTTCGAGTTCGTTGAAGGCAGCCGGTAACAGTTCGTTGCGCAACATGTCCAATTTGCGTGTCACTGCATCCAGGCGAGTTTCATAAGCGAAACGATACGGCGCTGGTAGATGCTGCAAAAAATCATCAATGGTGTGCCCTCACTATAGTGACCGTCCGTTTGGTGAAATCCTAACTTCGTAACATAGCGACCAACACTTTGGCTTCCAATTTACTGGTATAGTCCACCCACCAACAACTAATTTAGTCTACTTATGGCATAGTAACGTTGTATGACACTCTGCAGATCGCTTCCGGTCTGAGGCGAACGAAGCACTGGGTTTCACGCTTTACGATTCACGCAGCGCACAGGGCATAAATTCTGAATTAGTTGTTGTTGGACTATACCTATCTTTTCGTACCACTTTACATATTTTTTACGTTGACCAGAAAAGCATGGTCCTGATCAGATTTTACTGTCGAATTTATACCTCCTTCAAGTCGTTCAATTGCATATTTTGGTCGGGAATCGCAAACAGCACCATCTCGCTCGGTGGTACGATGCGAAAGACGGATTGGTTAGGCGTCGTTACGCTGAAAAAATGTCGTTGTCACAAAATAATTTTCACTTCCGACAAAAACATATTCACACCTTTTATTCGCCCTTTTGGTCACAAAAGCCGTTGTGTTGTTTTCAACGTTGTTGCTGTTGTTCGACGGTGTTTGTTTGTCGGGCAACACTGATGTGAGCACAAGTGGTTCACAACCGCGGTCAGGGTCCGGCACCAATGGCAGCCCGGCGATGGCGTGATGGTCAGGGTAACCCTAAAAGTACATGACGGAAGCTTTTAGGGGCACTGAACAATGAATAGATGAGTCGACTGTTATCGACAAAAAGTTTTTTTACACCAGGTTACACCGCGAAACCAAGACCCTGCTGCCTGCTTGCTCAAAAACGAACGGTTGCACACCGAATAATTAGTGTTGTAGGGCGCGATGGTGCACTTTTTGTTGTCACATCCGATGAATAGGGGTGCTTCGGGTGATTGCACATTCAGCTGGCAGCGTTCACAATGTGACATTGTCATTGAACGGGTGCACGTCAGTAGATGCACTAGATTGTAGAAAACTTTTTTTAGTATTCTGGCAAAAAGTTATCCAATAATACAACCTTATCGTCAAAATTTTTTAACCATCGAATCAGACATAAACCAACCGGCAGTGCACGATCGCAGCCTGAGCATTTGCGATACGGCCCCGATGACAATGGTGCAGTTGTGACAATCCTCGATGGTGACCAGCTGAAATGGAATTCAGATATGAAATAGCAAGCATCGTACCGAATTATTGATTATGCGTGCAAAAGCAACTGTTTTTTCTCATGCCAAAACTTTGTTTTGTTGTTGCGTGTTTTTGTCGCCTCAATACCTGGAATTGTCGTTGCATTTGCCCTCCTTCCTTTTTGCAAATCGTGAAACATTTTCGAAGCAGCATAAGTTGTGGATAGTTTGCATAGTAAATTCGCAGTTTGCATAGTAAATTTCCAAATTCGCTGCCGCACCGTAAAATACGCCCCATAGTTAATGTCACGTTCTAAGCCCAAACGCTAACCACGCTCACGCACCTGAAACACTGCGCGCACGGGTTTAGAACTTAACATCAGCTATGGGGCGTATGTAACTGTGTGGCAGCGAATTTGGAAATTTACTACATCAACTGCGCAAACCGTCAGGCACTCGTTTAGGTACGATTTGGAAAGTTACGTGGATCAAATGACCTTGTAGGAAAAAACACGGTGCAAATGGCTTTGAAATGAAACATCCCAAAGGCGCAAGGTGGTGCACTGGTTTCAAGCGGACCATTTCGAGAACTGCGTGAGTGCAATGACTGCACGTGCAGGCGTAATCGAGAATAGCACTAAATATAAGAAACAACAGTAACAAACAACTGCAACAAAGTGTGACGTACAGTGAATGGTGCGAGCATGTAAATGACCGAGTTGCTGCACGCACTGACACGCAGAATATGACCAGTCCCAGCACGCATCGCAGCCGACGCGCTTTTGACGATTGTGCGACGGCGAAACCCGTGCACTCGGATCAGTCGGCGATTTGGGGGCGCACACGACTTATCGATCATCTGAAATGTGGTACATCTTTGTAGCGACTTTCGAAACAAGTTGTTTTTGAAACAATATTTTGGTCCCCAGCCTGTGGTTGTCTCTTAATTACCCCCCGTTTTGTAGTCATAACTCTTTATGTTGTCACAAAAAATGGCAGGTTCCAAATGTGTCTTAGAAAGAGTGTATTGACTGTATAATCGCTTTTAGTGCTTTTTGCGCTCAAGACTGGTTTCGCTGCACAATACTTCACCAGATCCGTCACCAACATTTGTGCTAATGCGATCGTCATCGGGCAGGTAGCGTTTGGATGTCGGTGCACACAACAAACGATAGGGATCCTCGTTGTTGAGACTGCGCTCGATGAGACGACACAGCGAGCCGATGGACAACTAAAGTTGGATACATGGTGCACAAGTGACAAGTGCATTTCATGGTATTGTAGAGTCTTGCCCCCCCGGGGTCCTACTTTATTGTACTTTGGACTGTGGAGGGGTCGCGACTCGTCCCCAACCGAAAGCAGGCTGCTCGGAAGTCTTCACGATTGCTCGTGTCGAAAACCGTGTCGCCCCAGAATCGGTGGTACAGCTGGAGAAGCGACTTGACTATTTTAGGACGGATAAATTACGATAATGTTTGATTTACCTATTTCTTATGCAATGAACTATTGCGCGGCTTGGGTTTGGTGTTAAAGAATAAAAGTGGAAATGGAATTGATGATATTTATGATTTTATTATAAAAATAGGCTTATTTAGAAAAGCACAGAGCGGGCGCGAGAGAATGAGAGAAAAGCAAAGACTATAGGCGTGATCGCACCTAAGCGAGCACTATTTCCCGTGTTCTACGTCGTGGCCGAATTGTTTTGACAAAAAGTCAGCCAACCGACGTAAAAGTCGAACACGTGCAATTTGGGAAATGAGTAATGAGAACTGAGGAAATAGTGCTCGGCCGTCCTTTAAATACTCGATCGCATTTCTTTTTCTTTTGTCGATCCATTCCGGATTAATTACAAAAAAAAAATAGGCCGCCCCCTACCAAGGATGGGTGGGAGAGAAATATTTGAATTTTAGAGAAGAGAAATAGAATGACAATGCAATTAAAGAGAATGGGTTACTGTAGACACAGGATCAAGCGCGGAAATTCAAATGGGCTATTCCCGAATCCCCACACTATCCCCCCCTAAATTAGCTGACGTCCCGGCAGCTCTAGGATAAATGTGATAGAAAACTAACAAAGTTTGGGACGATCTTAGTATAAAAGAAAATAAAATGTCCTTAGCACAATATTAGTGAGCTAATCTATTACCTTAAGCGCCCAAGAAATAATAATAAAGTTATAGCACACACAAATAAAATGATATTAACGGGTGATTTTTACTTAGAGAAAATAAAATGTTGATGTTAACCAGGTCTTCTTTCTTGAAACTTAGACATCACACATTTGTGGTGACAAATTTATGTGAGTCTGAACTTTTACTTCGTATACCAACAGGCAACACACAGCTTCTTCTGTGAAAACTTTATGTGAGCCTACTGATGATACGGTGACTGGGAAGGATGAGGACCAGTTGGATGTGCAGGCGGTTGCAGATTGAGCTGCGCCGCTGCTTGTGGTTGTTGGTGCGCGTACGGGTAGTAACCAGCGGTTGCCTGAGTGGGCACCTGACTTGGTTGCTGCACCTGTTGCACGCCACCTGTCGGTTGTTGCGCACCTTGGAAGCCGCCGCCAAACTGTCTGATCAGAGCAGAATCGTGATCAAAGTGTTCACGGGTCGGCGCACAACCATGCAGTTGGAAGAACCATTCTTTGTACCGTGCAAAGTTTTCTGCTTCCTCCTGACTCACTTGGTCGTGCGGTGTCATTGTCGATTTCACTGTCATGCCTGCGTTCGCAACCATCTGTGTGGGTTGCGTGGCTAGCATGCCGGTCGCTGTCGCTGTCGGGGCTACTCCCACACCTGCACCTGGCGGTGTCGGTGTTGTTGGGGGTACCGATGACTCAGACGTTGCGGAACCCAATGATGTCGGCTTTTGTGGACGTTGTACCACCTGCACGGGGTGTTGGACTGGTAGTGCCAGTCTCGAACCCTGCGCTGATGTCTCGCTTTGGTCCATCATCATACCTTGTTTCTCGCGGAACACAGCCAACATGTCGAAGGAAGACTGCTGCCTCTGCACCCCGGGTGAGGTGACGGCAGGTCTATTCGGCAACGTGGTGGCAACCTCAATCGCGGACTCCTGAGCGGTGCGCGATGGGTACGCCTGTTCCTTTGCTACATTTGTATAGTAATGCAGCATTTGCGAGGGTGTCCAACCTTTCAGCGTGCATTGGTCACCAAGGTGAATCGGACAGTTCGGCATCAGTGGTACCATTGAGTTTCCATACGTCTCTACGTCGGCCTTTAGCGCCGCCAATGAGCTCATTGTGTTCTCCATGATGGAGCCCGTGCCAATGAAGCCCAGGGACGATAGACCAGCATGGTCCGTAGGGAAGTTTGCTGATCCAAAATAGGCACTCAACGCATGTAAGCAACGGACCGGTGTGACGTTTCCCTGACACGCAGCTTCGTGTGCAAAACCGAGTGGATTTTCCAGCATGCGCATCGCTAGATCACGAATGACTAGCGTGGCGAACTGGCCTCCGGCAATCATATACTGGTCCTTGTATCTTTTGAGGGCGTATTCCAGCTGCTGCTGGTCGTCCGGACGTGAGCTTCGACCACGCGGGAAAGTTGTTCCTGGTGGGAACGTCCGTGGTTGTACTTCGGCGAACGTGGGTCGCATTTTAGCCTGTGCACCCACTGGATCTTGAATTGCTTGCAAGGTCACGAAGTCCGGGCCGGCATCCCATTGTTCCCGAGGGATCATAGGATTTTTCTGGATGGCCTCGACGGCTTCTTGCGACCGCCATGGCGTTTCACGCCATTCTTGCAAGCGACGTGTATGTTCAGATTTGGGAACCCTATGCGGATTCTTGTTGTGTGTAAGCCAGAATGGGAACATGTATTCGCCCTCCCCTTTCTGTCGTTTTTCAGGTGGCGGTGGTGTGGAACCCTGGTCCGAGCCTTGTCGATCACGTTTTATCCCGCTGGTGGACCTTGTATGTGACGAGGTTCCACTGGCTGGGGTTCCCGTGCTCGATCCGCTCGGTCCCGGTCTTGCATCTGATCGTTCGCCAGACGGTGTCCTGTCCGATCTACCGTAGCGGGACGGTTCCCGTCCACCACGACGATAATAGCCGCCACGAGTAAACTCGCCACGACCTCGGACACGACCACCATGTCCACGATACCAACTGTGAGGTACTGTGAAGCCTTCTGGGAGGCCTGCCATCACTGTTGTTTCGTGTGACTTCGGCTGAGCACCCTGAGCCTGAGGTTCATCTGGTCTGTGAGACGTATCCCTCGGCTGCTGTTGCTGTTTCGCCGATTTGTCTGACGTAGTCGGTTCAGTATTGGGAAGTTGAACCGTTTTTTGTTGTTGTTGTTGCAATCGCTTTGGGGGAGGAGGTGGCGGTGGCAAAATGACGGGAATGACGTCCCTTGCGCCAGCATCCGTGCCACTGTCACCTTCTTCCTCCTGTGACTGCTTGCCACCAACCGACTTGCCTCTTCGTCGTTCTCGTTGTCTTTGTTTCTGTGCGAATCGGCGGCGAGTCTTCGCATTGCCCCGTGTGGATTCACCACTCTGTCCGGGTTCTGGTGCTGACTCAGCTGCCGATTTCGACTTTTTCTTCGGTTTCCTCGGCCGTTTGTCACCACCATCGTCAGAATCCGAGCTGTGCCCAGAAGTCTTTCGGATGGGTATTTCGAACGGCCTTTGGTAACTGTTCGGCTCGCTTGGTGGACGCTGCCATGGCATCAACTGGCTCTGAGCTGCCGTTACCGGCACGAGTTGGCTTGGCAACTCGGCTGCGGAAGCGGTCATGTGTTTCATGATCGTTCCCACGACACTCACTGCCCCTTCTATCCTTTGTTCTTTCGACTCGCAGTAATTGTCGATTTCAGCATCCACCACGTCGACATTTTCGAGCTCGAGGTTTGTGTACACTCCTTCTTCGCAGTATAGGTACATTTGACGTCTCGATTCGATGTACAGCGGCAAAATGTCCAGTGATTGGCATTTGTATTGGAATTTGTCCAACACCCAGCGCAACGGTTTAGCTGCAGCTGTGCCATACACTGGTGGCTTGGCAGTGAACGGATTCAAGAATCGGAACGTGGTGTACTTCAGTGTCGCAAAACACTGATCGTTGAGATTCTTGATCGCACGCAGTAGCGGCACAACAGGCAATTGCTCTGTGTCCGGGTCCTGTTGCGAGTATTGACCGTAGCGCATTATCATGTGTTTGGATCGGATGATCAACATCCACATCAGCGCGCTCACTGCGTCCTTTGCCGTAATTCCCACTATGCAGATTGGTTGTGCCAATTGTTCATTTGACCACGGGATTGCCCTCGACACCATTTCGGTGAACTTCGGGTCATCCCATTGACATTGGCTGTCGTCCATCTTTGGGTTGAAAAAGTCCTCCCTCGGGATTTCCGTTAGGAATCCCGATGAGTTGGACAAGTCCGGCACCAAAGAGCTCCAGCCACTCAGGAGTTCAGTGTCCACTGTAGCGATACGTGTTTGTTTCTGGTTTTCCGAAACATGAAAACACATTTTCAGGGTATCCCGAAAATCGCCCAGCAGAAAACTGGCACCCAAGTTGTTCCTGGTCACGACATGTTGTTGGATGAGCTCCAACTCGTCCATTGGCATTTCAACCTGTGCTTCTTCGTATTGTAGTGGCTCGCCAACACCCTTCGTTGTGTTGCGTGCCTTCTCTGGATCGTCGGCATTTTCGGCAGCTGTGATGGCTTCGGCATTCTCGCGCTCCACCCTATGGTAGTCCTGGAAACACTTCGTGCTGAACAATGGTGTGTCATAGCACGTCGGCGCCTCCAGGTAACCATCAGGCGTTGAACCGCAATTTGTCGAGCCAATCGTTGCATTATGTTTGACCCAATCGACTTTATCCGACGGTTGCATCCACGGTGTCGCATCGGCCGGGTCCATGTTATCCCAGACCTGCTTCACCAGCGTCAGAACCGTTCGCGAAGACGCGTCTGTATACATCGAACCAACCGTTGACTGGTAGGCTCGCAGAATAAACGTCTGCACGATGGATTCGATGGTCAACAACACTTTCGGCGATGGGTACTTTTTATTCTGGCTGCCGCGCGAGTCCATGTACATGCAACACAAATTGTGGCGCAACCGTGTTGCAGCCAAGTGTGCGTTGTAGATACAAAACTCGCGGTATGCCTTTTGTTTTTCCCATTGGCTTGTCTGGGTGGTCGTCCACGATGACACCACCACCATGAATTTGCGGTACATGGCCAACGAAGCCAGGGTCATGAAGTGAGTGACTTCATTTTGACGAACCATTGGCAACGTCAGGTATTGTGGTGTCGTCGGGGTCACTGTGAAGTTCAGCAACGGTGGGGATTGCGCGTACGGAGTTGGACCGTAGGCGACATCACCCGCCGTACGCAGCACCTCATACGGTGAATCCCAGTGGAAACGACCATAGCCCATCGTTGTAGTATTCGTCAACAGAAACGCCAGATCGTAGGTACTCACGACCTGAGTCAGGCCTCCGAGGAGTTGCGGGAACACTGGGTGTCCCTTGTCGATCACCTCGTCATCCCAACTTGGATGAATCATGAAGGTGTCGCCCTGTGCATCTCCTTGGGGTACCAGCACATTGACAGGTCGGCCGAGCAAACCGGTCAGCACGTCCGGACCTATTGGATAGGTACTGTCGCTGACGTGATCGACTGGCTTGTCTGCCTTGCGACTTTTGTCAAACGTGCTTCGGATTTTGGCTCGTTGCAATAGACCTCGCATGTTGTAAAAATGCATATCGCTTGTATTTACCGGACTTTTCTGTCCCGGTTTGTTGTATGTTTCGACCAATGCCTTTTTCGTCTCGAACGCCATTTCGTACATCAGGAACATGCATGTCGGTTTGCTGAGAAAGTCCGCAAGGATCTCACCGCACCGTTTGGTGCCAATCGATGTGAAGTTCTCAGACCAAACCGTGTACAGATCGATGTATGCATTATGCACACCATTCGTCATGTACATGCGTACCGGGTACCGATGTTGCTGTTTATATTCGCCACCCCTGGGTGCGAACCGAACATCGCCCCCGACCACTGGTGTTTTGAACGATTGGTCACGAGGGTACACGTAGTCGAAGTGGAGCGCAATGACACCAGGGGTGTACACATTGCCGCATTCCAGCACCTCTAGTGCCTCCGTCAACGGTACCTCAGCGAGACCATTCAAACACCAGACGTTCGTGACGTCACCTGGCTTTCGAGTCGTGATTTTGTAATGGCGTTGTAACGCCTCGTACATCGACAATGAATCTGTTTGAGGTTCAATGAGCCTCTTGAATGCAGCTATGCCAATTAGCGGTGGGCATTTGTCATTGCCTTGCTTGGCTTGGAAGCCCGCCTGGAACAAATGGTCACACCACCAATACCACTGCTCAACGTCAACTCCTGGTTGAGTAGGTTTAATGGTTTCAGTGGACCTCCAGGGGCCCATTTCCAGCGTTGTCGGCATTGACTTTCCAACCACCTTTGCTAACGGCATTTTTGCAAATTGTACGGCTGTATGCGGGTTGTGCCAGTAGGGGTACCGATGCAAACCCTTTTGGTATTCGGATTTCGGGTCCAGCCATTCTGACACGTGCGCATGTTCGGTGAATAAGGTGAACTGACCACGAATGACAGCATTCTGTCCGTTCGGGTACCAGAACGAGTAGCCTTTCGGCAACACTGCGCTCAAGGTACAGACCTCGTCACCGCCAGCCATGTCTATATTTGCATTTGCGTTTCGAGCGTATTCGATCGGCTTGGCTGCCGATTCTGGATCTGTGATCGCCGCCAACAATTGTCGGTTGCTTTTGCGGGAGAACAGGCTTTCAGTCTTGCCATTACCCAACAGCTCAAACAGCTTGTTGAGGACCTCTGCTTCGAAGTCCGGCAGAAATGGGCCTTCCCTTTCCGACAACGTGCGGTCCAGATAGAACTTGCTGAGCTTATCGAAATGCAATTCCAACCCCAAGGGCGTAGCATCCTGGGCAGCAATGCCGCTTCGGATGAACGCTGACATCATCAGATGAATCTGTCGTCCATGGGGCCATAGAATTGTACTTCGCAGCACTTTTGTTGCTGTTGCGTCAGCCAAAATATTGCGACATTTGCCTTCTTGTATTTTGAGAAATCGCGAGCGGCGATGGTGCGCCGCTGCCATCAACGCCGTCGTGTTCACTGTATCGGGCATTGGTTGCTCGCGCGGTTTCACGCTTCGAACCTTCGCCAACATCGCCACAATACCCTGGATGGTGTCCAAGTCCTTCCAGTCTTCTGGTTTGGACAGTTTGTTTCGACATCCATCATATGGGTCAGGGATGTTTTTGTCTGGCTCTCCACTTCCGACTTTGTTTTGAACGAAATTCTCCACAATAGTATTGGGAGTCCAGTCGTTCGGGATTTTGTTACCGCTTTCATCGGCTAACATACCCTCGTTCGGTAGGAGAGCTTGCAGTACTTTTTCAGCCCATGTGGGGTTAATTGGCGCCGGGGCTGGGATCTCAGCCTCCATTGCCCCCTCTTGGGTCTCTGCCTGTCCTTCACGTACCTGTTCCTGCCCTTGCTCGGCATCCATTTGCTCTCCATCCTTTTTGTCGGACGACTTGCCTTTTTTGTTCTTTCGGCCGCCCGATTTTTCCGCCATTGTGATAGTTTTGAATTATTATTAGTAATAATAATGCTATAAGAAGGGGAAATTATTGAGTTTTGATGGTAGTTTGTTGAAATTTAAAAATAAGCAAAAACGCGGATGGGGATGCGCGAGCATGCTACTATACTAGATGGAATTAGGAATAGACAGAGGAGACAAGCACAGCAGATATAGACAGACAGATTAGTGAACACACATGCAATTTGGCTGATCATCCCTTGGTGTTCCCTCACAGCTCCTCCTCTACCTTATTATCCGTGGGATAATTAACTTTAGCCAATATAAAGTTAGGTAGGGTGGTTATTCTGCCAGGGGCAGAAAGAGCATGTGGCTTGAACTGGATGATCTTTTTGCCATCGTGAAATATGCCGTCTTGGAACTGGTAGAAACAATATGACAATTGTGACAGGTTGACTGTCTCCAGTTCCGGGTTTCGTTTATCAACCCTTGCAATCCACGCGTACCCCTTGTCAGAGATGTGTACAACTCTGTAAGGGCCTAGGTACGGCAACTGCAATTTGGGCGGGTCATTTCTGATGACCTTGAGTTTTCGGAACACGCGGTCTCCGACTTGTATAATTGGATCTTTGCCTTTGTTTCGATCATACTGCTTTTTCCTGACCTCTTGCATTTTATGCAAAGATCGGGCAGCATCTTTGATCGTCTCTTGCACTGTTTCACGCATCTCTTGAAGAGACGTGCCCCTAACCAGAAGTTTATCGGATGCCTGAGCAAAAATGTCACTACTTTGTAGCGGCGGCTCAGTTCCGCGGCATAGCAACCAAGGACTCACACCTGTAGTTGAGTGTGGCGTGGTTCTATATGCCAGCAGGATTGCATCCAGATACAACTTCCAATCCTTGTTTCCCGGCTGCACTTGTTTTGCAAGCGCTGCCAAGAGCCAACGATGTACGCGCTCGACTGGGTCGCTGCGCGGGTTGTATGGGGTCGTGAAACATTGCTTGATGTTCCATGATTCGCAGAAATTTCGCATTTCTGTTGAACGGAATTGCTTTCCGTTATCGCTAATGAGCTCTTTCGGCGGCCCATTATGCCCAATAAAGTGTGAAAGTGCTTCGACACACTTTTCAGCCGTTAGGTCCGAGAGTATGTATACCTCAGGCCATTTGGTGAAAAGGCACACGAAGACAAGCACATCTTTATAGTTTTTGGATTCGGCCGAAGTGTTCTGTTCCCGTAGGCGCGGGGATTGCCGTTTGCCTACTTGCAGGATGTCAAACGCAACTTTATGAAATGGTATTGGAACTATTTCGTGCGGATGCATCTCTGGGGTGTTCACTTGGCCGTGTCCTTGACGGAATGCACAAATTGCACACTTTCGGCAATGGGAGATGACATCTTGATGCATGTCTCTCCACCAAAACCGATTGTGCAACATTTTGTATGTTCGTTTGAGCGAAAAATGCCCTGTATTCTCGTGCGCTGCTCGCATAAGCGACAGCTTGTGTTTGTCTGGCACAATTAATCGTTGTGTCTGATCATATTCGTTCAACCAGAACAGAACGTTTGTATCCTTATCGAGGAAAAACTTGTGCTTGTTTTGCACATAGTACCGTTGCACGGCACTAGTTGGTTTATCCTCGATAGGATTCTTGATCAGTTCAACAATTTTTGTGATCCAGTCATCAGCTCTTTGTGCAGTGCTGATTTTCTGAAACATTTCGGAATTTTTGTAGATCTCCTCGATCGGTATCGTTTCATCATCACCAAGGCGTGTGTTCACGGCCTCTCCTGGGTTGTGGTGTCCATTCAGCACGTCAGTTACGCGCTGCAGGACTGACTCACACCAGGGGTCTATATTGCACACGAACTGGTTATGTAAAACGATGTCCATGTCTACGTCATCTGGCAATGTCAGGATACGCAGACAATATTTGGACAGTTGATCGATTCGATCGTCGGGCGATTGTTTGCCTAATTCGGCCTCAATGTCTTTCCGTATTTCACGGAATCGAATCGATTCCGGAATCCGTGAAAGAGCATCCGGCCCTGAATTTTGACGACCAGGTCGATATTCGATTTCTGGGTCATAATCGTTCAGGATTAGGCACCAACGCTCGACTCTTGTATTATTGAAGCGCTCTCTCATGCATGATTTGAGAGCTTGATGGTCAGTTATGACCTTGAGTGGCATTCGGTACACATAAGGCTGGAATTGCTGCAAACACCAGACGACGGCTAGCATTTCTAGCTCGCTCGCTGTGTAGTTTTGTTCCGCGGGAGTTAATCCACGCGAAACATAAGCAATTGGCCTCATGGCACCGTCACTTTGT
>JASAMV010008704.1:0-20175 GCA_030248065.1 Rhynchonema sp. JSB1_4
ATCCCTTGCCATAGTCCAACCGTATGCAGCTGTCGTCGCTGTAAGTGCCCTGGCCTTCACAGTTAATTCGGCTCTGTATTTGTGGTCCCCCAGTCGCTGACCCTAGGATATAACGTACCTGCGAGGTGTACCAGCGGACGATGGCCTGCACCTTCATGAGTGCCTGAGCCAGACGCTCATCACGGGCATCCTCCAATTTGGCCAACATACCGGCCTTGAAGAACACCTTGGTCAGACCGACACGGAAGTTGTCCTCCTCCAAAATGTTGTCAGCGACGATGCGCTTCATCATGGCGTCAACGGGCACCTGGATCGCATAAAGCACACTAAGGCTCACGGTGTATGTTTCAACTGAGATCGCCAACTAAAGTCGCAAATTCAATATACAGTACATAGCCCTGGTTGAGGCGAAAAATGGTACACGGCATTCGGCGAGAGTTGACGACTTTAGATGACGATCTAGAGAATTGACCGCACACCCAATAAGCCACAAAATGCATCATTCGGCATTGTAAAGCACTCTGCCACTGATTCAGATAGATTCGGCCTTGGTCGACTCATGCCACCATTCGGACTCACAAACCATTTTTACGCTGGTCTGAGTAGTGGCACGCATCCGCAAACTTTAATCTTCTCCCTATACTATTACGCGTGACCAATGCCAGGTCCCAATCACCAAACCGGTTTGATACTGAATCATACAATGTTGCAGCACCTTGGGGTCATCACCAGGTAGTTTTGCCTCATCGGCGGCCAGAATGGCGTAACGCTGCCTGAAGTCGGGATGCATGGCGCGATTGGGGAAGCCCTTGCGACAAATACGGATGCCCTCGAGTACACCGTTGCATGTCAGTTGGTTCATGACCAGCTCGGCATCCAGCAGACCTGTGCAAATCGAGTCGAATATTCAGTTCAGATCTGTATCCAGAATGTTCGGAGTCAGACGAAATGGATTAATATCAAGGATTATTAGTGCACACTAGGCTGTCGTTTGCAGCGACATTCTGTCACTGTGAACTTACCAGATTTCTTCAACTCGTTCGGGATCAGACAGCGCACAAAGTGAGGATGCGTCTTGTTCAACATCGACATCAGATTGTTGAGCGACTCGCGGTATTTCATCGACACGGTCATCATTGATGCTGACTTGCCCTTCTTCTTGCCACCGCCGCCTCCTGATGAATGAAACATCGGGTATGTGGCTTAATCATAGTCATTCAACTAAAACATCGAATAAATTAAAAGGACAGAACGTCGATGTACCGCCTAGCGTTCAAAATTTTAGTGCAACAAAACCAATAAAAATCGCCGGACGGATTACCAAGTTTGTTATGGCCATGGTTGTAATTTGTCAAATTGAATTGTTTTTTTTCTGACTAACCTTTTGATTTGGATGCCTCTTCCATGGTCTCGTAACTGGCCCAGATGGTCTTCATCAGTACGTTCTCTGTCGATTGTTTCAGCACTTGCACGACGGTGTCGTTCAACGGATCCTTGTTCTTCTCCAGCCACGCGCTCACGTTGTAACGCACCTGTTGGCATCATGTGACTTAATCACCACACATATACAGATGTGCAGCTGACATGAGTCGCATGATCCCATAGTCGCACTTGTGTTGTCACATTTGAACCGATAACTTACAGTGCCGGCGTATTGGACGAGAGCGAAGTGCGCCTCGGCCTGCTTGCCCTTTGGCGGTTTGGGTTTCTCGAACTTGGGGTGTTTGCCCAAATGCTGGTCGTTGAGCTTCTGAGCGAGCGTCAAGTCGGTACCCTTGGGCACGACACACTCCTCGTCCAACATCGAGATGATGCCCATCGGCTGCAAGAGTCAGATTAATATTGTTGAAATGAACCGATGTTTTTAGAAGGCGATCAAATTAAATTCACCTTCTCAATCAACTCAATACCGGCGGCCAAATCAAGACCGAAATCGATGAAAGTCCATTGGATGCCTTCACGCTGGTACTCCTCCTGCTCCAACACGAACATGTGATGGTTGAAGAATTGTTGCAACTTCTCGTTGACAAAGTTGATCCACAATTGTTCGAATGAGTTGAACTGAAGCAAGATCGGATGAAATGAGAAAAATAAGCAAAAATGTGTAGGTAAAAAAATAAGCTGCTATTTTTTTGAATTTAACTGACGTCGAAGATCTCGAAACCGGCGATATCGAGCACACCGATGAAATGAATACGTTCGAATTCGCGCGCATCCAGCGTTTTATTGCACATGCCGACCAGGTAGTCGAACATGCGATCGTAGTTGCCCTTGGCCATCGCACCACGTGCCCAGTTCACCTTTAGTATACGTAGAAAACTGATGTTTCACAAGACTTTGAAGCCAGTGAGTGCAATCGACGTACCTGCTCAACGTTCTGACCCTTGTTCACCCACTCGGTGCCGACCTTGACACGCGGTTTGCAGAGCGCCTTGAGGAAGTCGTCCACGCTGACGCCGAACATGGCCGATGCTTTCTCGGCCTCTGCAAATCGAATCAATCGATATTATTGTTTGATCGACAACAAATCAATCAATCAGCACACTACTGACCATCCTGGCCATCGGGATCTGCCTGTTCCTCACGTGGTCGTTGTTTGAACTTCATCTCACCCATGTGCGTGATCGCAGAGCACAGACGGTACACGTTGTACTTCTCGGTCGCGTTGAAGTTGAGGATGTCGAACGCTTCCTGCAACATTGCAATCAATCCTTGATTTTTTAAGGCCAGATTGAAGTGCTGAGATTAACGAACGTCGGTCAACTGGAACTCCTCCTTGTCGTCGACACCGACGATGGTTGTCTCGGCCTGGTTGGTGAACCAGTACTCCTTCGGTGACTTGTCCAGTTGCAGTTTCTCTGCGCAGAGCAAAGGACATCATCTTGTGGTTTCAAGTAAACAAAGTCAAGCACTTACTGATCAAGTCTGGGTTGTGGCCGGACATAATTTGGTAGAAGATGTGGTACGCTCGCTCACCCGGCGCCTGCCGGATCACGCGCGATTTCTCGAGCAGGTCTGTGCGATTAAACTTGAGTTTGCTTCAGACTAGCGAAATTATTAACATTAAAAAGTTAACCCTAAGAAATCACAATGAAACGTCAGCAACGTACAATGCTCGATATCGCAACCGGCGACACGTCCGATCTTGGAGAAATGGATTCGGATGAATTTACCGAATCGCGACGAGTTGTTGTTTCGCACCGTTTTGGCGTTACCGAACGCCTCCAGCACCGGGTTGGTTTGCACGATTTGATCTTCCAGGGACACCTGGTAACAACACAGAACCCATAACTTGGTGATCGAACCTGCTTTGGTCTTGGGACTTTTTTGTATCGATGATATAAAACTCATTTCTTCTTCTCTTTTACGCTGGTCGCGAAATTTATGAAATCGGCGAATCTTGACATGTCATACTTACCAGAATACACAGAAATTCACGGGACTTATCAGGTCTGACAGGATTACGAATTTTGATACTGCCATAATATGAATTGAATATGAACTGATCAACTCAATCAAGTTCACCAGTATAGCTGACCTTCTTCACACTCGGGTCGTCGACGACCTTGATGCCGGCGGCCTCGGCCTGCGCCGCACCAAGGAACGCGAAGTACGAGATGACCTTCTTGGTGTTCTCGGTCTTGCCGGCGCCCGACTCACCGGTGATCAACATGGATTGATTCATGTGATCTGCAAGTGTTGGTCATTGATTGATCGACCATATATGCTTGGGTAGGTCCGATATCGAACTGGGACTCTATCAGATCTGTCTTGAATTGGTTTTTGAATCAGGGATGCTAAGAAATTTACTGCTGCCACTAATTTTTTAGTTTAGTCTGATATCACAAATCTGATCAGCACATTTGATATCGATAATCATCAATAACGAATCAATAAATACATCGTACCGATCATCATGTTACGAAAGGCCTCATCGGAGGCAGCGAACAGATGGGGCGGCATTTCGTTCTTGCGTTTGCCCATGAACATCTTGGCCACCGAATCGGTGTAGATCGGCAGACGCTTGTATGGGTTGATCACGACACAGAACAGACCGGAGTATGTCTGCAACACATTGCTGATGATGGGTATATTTCAGAACTTTCAGTCGTATAAAGCTTGAAGTTAGGCAGCAGGGACTTCGGCTAGGCAAAGACAACTTTTATGCCGTCTGCATTTTGTGGCAGAGTTGGAGCAGCAGCTTCGACCAATGTAAAGTTGTCCGCCTATTTACACACTATACGAACAACTTTCACGCTGGTCAAAATTCGTGCTGTAACTCTCGTGAAAGACAGTTGAAAACATAGATTTACCAGTGTCATGTCGTAGTCTAACGGCAGTCATAGTCGTGGTTGTGCTTGCTTTCAAGGCTGACACGCCTGACAGTGCGAAGGAAGGAGTGTGACTTACGTAGATCAACATGCTCGCATAACGATCACGCAAGTTCCACAGCACCGAAGCATCGTTCAAGAACGACATGTTGGACATGTCCTCGCATTTGTTGAACTTGGGCGGGTTCATCTCTTGCACCAGATCTTTCTTGTAGTTCGCCTGAAAACGCAAGTAATCATGTTGTTTCAACAAGGGCGTCAGGTATAGCAAATATATACAGTATGTCGTTTCACAAAACAGTGACTCTATTTATGACAATCAATTACCGTACCTCTCCCTTCGCGGTGATAACAACGGTGATGTCACCTTTGGTCTCCTTGATCTCACCGGCCAGATAGCCCTCCTCCTTGTCCGGCACCCAGCATGCCGTCTTGCTGTTGTACGGCTTGGATTGTTCCTGAATTGACAAGGCTGCTTTTATCATCATTTCTTCCACTCGTCGTTTTGAGATCACACGAGAAGAACCAAATCTTCCAAAAAATAACAAGTCTGTCAGACCTTGGCCAAAGCCTCGCGCGACAAGCGCAGGTATTGCCAACCGGGATCCTTTTCCCATTCCATTTTCGGATATGATCAGCAGCAGATATTAGTTGTGATTAAAAATGACAATTATAATGATCGTTTTTGCGTTACAGCAGTTATCGTTTATGTATTCAAACGTTGCACCTCTGCGAGCTCAGCAGCAAAGAGCCGTACAGTGTGCAGTGCAGTTCGACTATGAAACTGAATTGGACCGACGGTTTTGACAGTCGAGCTGGGATGCCAGAGGGCTTTCAAGATTTTCACACAAACTAGTTGTGCGCGCTGTTAAATTTAGCCGGACCTCCACGTGCAGCATTTACGTCGTCGAATGTTCCAAGAAGCTTCGTTGTTGCTGCACTTCATCCCCAGCCCAGTACCTGGTCGAGTCGGTGAAATGAAAAACCAGTCTTTCGTATGCTTTTCGCGTGTGCTGCAGTGCAACCTGTCCCGTACAGTTGTTCTTGTTTTGAAGCCGTACATCAGACAGGGTATGTGCTGCTTAAAGAAAGGTTTCTTTGCACTCCGCATCTGCGGGCCTCGGCATATACGCTCAGTCTAGTTGACCTGTACATGCACTGTGAATATTTGCCGCATTCTGTACAGCTGTGCGTGTAACTTTAAAAAGCGGAGCGCAATCACAGGAAACCTCGAGCCGGCGTGCAGTACGATTAGCTTGCTGCACAACCAGTTAGGACATCTGGGAGCAGTCGCTGAGGCTAGATCACAACGTTTTACCGATAAGCACAGCGAAGCGAACTTCTACTATAACAGCGTGGTGCAGAGAATAGGGATATGGGAGTCAAAGCCACTTGAAAATATCTGCTGGTTTGAAGCCATTGTCCAGGTCCGCTTCGCGCTGCTTCATCTAGAATGTTGCATACTGTAATTTTGATGTCTTCATTTTTTTCTCTGACCGTAGGATTTTTAGTTGCCCGTTATTTGAAAGTGCAATAATGAGCAACTGTTCTGGAATACAAAATTGGTGCGTGTTGCAATGTGACATCTCGAATGGCATATTTTCATCCACCAATGCTGCATCTTTTCCATTGTTTATCATTGTTAATTTTTGATCACGATGGTAAGGCGCCGGGAGAACCGCGTAGATACAAACACCGACAGTAATTGATAGAAGGAAATACAAATTTTGTATCAAATTATCTTTCACGAACAAAAGAAAACACCGAATTGTGGTGATAAAGCACCGGAGTAGATCGATAATTTCAATAAGGCGAAAATATATCGAAATGGGTCTTGCCTGATTTGATAAATCTGAATCATGAATCCCCACTAGATCGTGTGATGCTGTAAGGCATCAACGTTCGAAATACAATCCAGTGGCGAAGAGATGAAATAAATCAAGATAATATCAACCATAACAAATATATGCGCCCAGGTTTCCTGTTTAGTAAAGTGTAAAAAAACCAACAATATTAAGAAACATAACTTGAAAGTGAAACAGTAAGCAAATCCCGTGTCGCGCGCAGAGAGCTCTGATGAAAGAATACAAAACAAAATTGCAGTCCCGTTGATTGAGTGCCCTGATATTTGACGATGTTCGTCATCATATTTAGGGCACTCAAACTTCTGTGCATGAAAATGTAAATGAACATCAAAACAATAAAATGACACACCCTGTAAATACAATTGCTACGTTTCAGTCGCACGAACCATCCTAAACGCAGCCAAATCCACTGGCTTGTGATCACTTTCGACAAAGTGATCCAATTTGCACTGAATGTCCTGGATGACTCACATCTGACAGAGATCAGTGATTCGACATTTAGCGCTACAGATCAGAAAAGCACAAAAACAAAATAATTTATCATAAACCGCGATTTCTGATCGGATGGAATTCGTGCTTGGTCTTTTCCCTGGCTTCGTTGATGCACGCCTGATTCAGGGGCCCGCTGCAGTTGCAGTAATCGCAGTACGGAATGACGAACGTGCTGGAGAAGGGCAAAAGGCAAGATTGGGTGATGCAGCGATCAAAGTTGCATAGAGAACGAATACAACGAGCGCGAGCATGATAGAACAGCTAAAAGCCACAGCTGCGGCTCTAGAACATGGTTGTCAATAGCTCTTGGCTCAGGACGGAGTACCCTTGTTTGATCGGTTCTTGACAACGGTTGTAATCTTGTTGATCGGATCGGGTATGATCTGCCTTGGTCATTTTTCACAAAACGAAAACAAGAAGTTTACTGGTACCGCTAATTTCGACCAGCGTAAAAATTGTTCCTTTTCGATCCCAGAAAACTATATTAAGCCGGTGCAAATTGGTGTCGTCAGCAAATTTCAAAATATTTTTCTCACGCGCGAAAGTTACGTGAACAAGGCAATCCGATCCGCTTAAAACATGAAGATCAAAATAATAAACCCGCAAAGCACCTACTGGGCCAATTGATTGACGTAATTTTCAAAGTTGATTTCCTCTCTTTTTTCCGCTGTCATTTCTTCGACATGTCGATGGCGATCCGTCTTCGTTGACGAGCTTCTCGTCTCGTTTTTGGTGGTTTTGCAGAATTTTGGCAAGGGCTCGAGCGACGCTGACGCTGGATGCTTGTGACCGTCGTCTTTGGCCAGCAGTCTGCAATGTGCACACTTATTATAGTGACTCTCACAATGCACATCCCCAACACAAGTTGGGTGACCGAAAATCACAGCTCTAAATTGAACAATATGCCGTACATTACGTCCCAAACATGTGAACCGGCAGTGAGTGTTTCGCTGATGTTTCACAACAATCACAAATTAAACATCAAAACTCTCACCTTGTGAGCAGCGCATTCTCAAACGACACCTGTTCCCAGACCCAATAGGCGCGTTCTTGGTTCGGCACCGATCGACCGCCGGCGCAATCGGACAGAAATTCGCGGAATGATGATTCTGTGTGGAGGAGGGCACATGGTGATGGTAAACATTAGATGTAGTTCGTTTCACCAGTTCATTATCGTTCACTTTCGTTTAACTGGTTCCATTCTTTGATGGCACCATCAAGGTCACATATACTCAGCTCAACAGTTGATGTTGGAGGAACTAACGACCTCATGTACTTAATCCCAAAATTACGGTGCGCGTTGGCTTTGGCCGATACCACTGTGGGAGTCGAAAATATCAGACAACGCAGATTTATGGCAACTATCTTAGTTCACTGATGTTTCATAGAAAAAACGCCCAGCATTTATACTGACCAGAGACGTGTCTGTTGTTTGCGTCAATGATTGGCAGCTGTGCACACAGGAATGTGAAGAATAAAGTGAGCAATTGTCGACTGGTGCCTGATGCAGCAAGGCCGGGTGTCACGTTCCGACCGCTGCTACGAGTCCTTGTTGCTGTCAAGCTGGCTGATGTTTCACAGCGGCAGTCGGTGCTGCAGGACTGCTCGTGGTACGCCTGGTCCTCGTTCATTACGGCTGTTAGAGGGACGCTTTTGAGATGCATTAGCTCGGTTGAATTGCTTGGAATACTGAGATCAGAATAATATTTCAATGTTTATTCAGGCGCAATATGTTTTTACAGTTTCAATTCAATGAATGTGGAAGTCGTACGCCATTCTTTTGTTGATCACAAGTCACTTTATGGTTTTCCGCTTCTGAAACATTTTGGTCTGTTGAGTAAAATTTTTATCAACGAGATTGACGTCTTTTGGTTACGTGGTAACGACGCACTAAATGTTGCATTATCGTTCGACAGTGACATGACACTTGAGATGGTTAAAGCAGCCGACAGACAACGCAAAAGGTGCCTTAGCTGGGAAGGCATATACCTACAATGTCAACAGAAAGTTGGTTTCGATACAAATATTGACCGAACGTACAGAAACCTATACTCAGCCAGCCTAGCGGCGCCAAACTTAACGCGCACACGTGAGTCCGTTATCGGTCGCGGTTCTGGAACTTTGCAAGCGGACGCTTGAGAACTCGAACAGACACAAAAAAAGTACGCAACCACAAGATTACGCAATCTAAAGGTCACCTTTGGCGTTAAACAGGCCATTATGTGTGTGGAAGCCAAACTTTTGGCGGATAGACACGCTGTGCGAACAATTTTTTGACACTGAGCAAGGGCAGCATAGATTTCTGTTGGATCCAACCGCCAAACACAAATGGAAACAGTTGCGTTTGTGTGTATATGTGTGTGTGTCGAACAAAAGGGGCACGTTCCAAAAACTGACTGACGCTCGCCGTGCGCGGCGCTTGAACTTTTGCCAGAAAACAAATAGATAAAAAGTTCTATCGCCTGTGAATAACGAAGCTACGTAATATGGCGCATTCAACAGCTGGACTGGAATGAATACTTCGCGAAATAACACATGTTGTTTTGACTTTACAGGTGGTCTTCTGGCTGTAGAATAAAGGTGCACGAGAGAACAAATTGTCATCAATTATAAAAAATTCCATGAAAATCAATTATAGACATACGGGTAAATATTTTAATAGCTTGAGGAATTTGGAATTTTAACATCGAGCTGAGTGTGACAAGGCAACAAGTTTTACAGCAAATCATAAAAAAATAATTTTGAGAACAAAATTATTGTGAACAAGTGATAGCGACGTCATCGACGTGCACATTTCCAAGAATTATAAAAGTCATCAAGAATGTGTAGATATTTCCAGGGTGTTTTATGCAGAAAAGTTGTTAAAAACCAGGCGTACATGAAATCTCACAAAGAACAAAATGACGCGCTGATTCAGAAGACAGTATCTACTGAAACACGTGCGGAGAATTGTGTTCGCATGTGTGGCACAAAAAAATTGTAAACGGTGCTTTCTTCTTTACATAAAATTTCTTCCAAGCACTTTATGCGATATGTTAATGATGATGCTGATACAAACAAAAAAGTTCGATGTATAACAAACCTGAATTAAACTTGCCTCTCAAAATCCAAACTAGTCATCTGGGTACAGTATTTGGACAGTTGCCAACCGAAGGGAAGTTTCAGCAACGGAAAGAATGTCAGTCAGTCAATGCACAAGTAGCACATGTTTAGAGCACAGAACAACAGAATTTTGAGACCAACCTGTATCTGAGTGGGCCGATACATACGTCTTAATAACGGTGTTGAACGGTTCAGTTCGTCTATCAAAAACTATGTAAATATTCGTTTCAAATTCTCATGTCGTCTGAAGTATGACACGCAAGTATGCAGAAATAATCCAGGATTGCCCTTTGTCACACACACACACACACATACACACTACTTCAATGTTCCGCTCAATCATTATGTATATACACATCAGGAGAAGCACAATGCCCCACCAACCAGGGTTGTTTCAAAAAAAGTGGTCAATTAAAAAAATTTAAAAAAAAATTTTTTTTTTTGAAACTCAGATTTTGCTTTTTTTAATAAAAAAGTTGCCCAAAATGGGCTAAAATGTCCAAAAATGGCCTTTTTCGAGGCAAAAAATTGGCACTTTTTTCTGTGGACGAGACAATTTTTCCAAAATCGCGCCTGCGGCGCCCTGTATCAGGGTTGGAAAAAAAAATTTTTCTTTTAAACAAGTTTTTTTTTTTAAAAAAAAAATTTTTTTTTTTTAAAAAAAAATTTTTTTTTTAAAAAGTCTGAGATTCGGGGAAATTTTACCAAATTTGCCTAAAAAACGCGCAAAATCGCGAGAAAATGCAACTTTAATTGGCAAGTCACTTTTGTGACTTGGTTTGCATCACTTATCAAGGGTGTTTACGTCATTTCGGTGCGATCCAACAGTCTGTGCTTGATATGGACCGCTGATTGCTGCTCTGTGGTATCGGACACAACAGTTTGTGGCCGAATAAGCAAGATTCACTCATAAACCACACAGAATTGAGAATATAAGCTGCAGAAATACTTGTCGGGTAGCTGAATCAGTCGTATATGACCGACCTGATGGGGTATGACATCGAAGTACCATGTAGGCACATGCATACTGTGTCCCGTGTATTACGGGAAGGTATAATAACATCATTTGGGGTATCTTAGGTACCAAATACATGCTCCAAAGGTGATTTTGTGAAGAAAATTTTTCGACCCTTGAGAAAAAATGACAAAAAATAACCCCCAAAAAGGCCATTTTTGGACGTTTTAGAACATTTTGTTCCCCCGAAAATTTTAAAAAAAAAATTTTTTTTAAAAAAAAAAATTTTTTCAAAAACCTTTTTTTTTTAAAAAAAAAAAAATTTTTTTTTTAAAAAAAAAAAAATTTTTTTTTTTGCCCAACCCTGCCCTGTATTGTCCCCAAATCCGAACAGGGATGCGCCGGGCTGGTCTTTTATAGTGATGTGGCACCGATAATGTACTTTTATGCAGGTCTGGTGCAAAACCGGGCGCGCAAAGTCGATCTGACGCGCAAGATTTGGGCTGTAATCGATATTTTGATGGTCGTTTATCAGATATACGGCATTAGATGCATTAAAATACGTTGTACGGCATGCTACAATACATCAGAGTAACATCGTTAGTGAACATCAACCTGAGACTGGTCGGAGACCATGGAATCTGCACAATACTACCACACAAGTTCGGTCTGAGGCGAAAATTTTTCAATTTTTGAAAAATATGTTGTATCGATTTCATTTATCCTGAAACGTCGTTTGCAACACTTTTTCTAATAAAAAAATTTTTCGTCAAAAAAAATCAAAAAAAAATTTAAAAAAAAGCTCGTTAATAAAAAAATTTTTTTTCAACCCTGCCACCAACAGCGCACGTACAAAAACGTGTGGGCAGCTGCATCTGTCCAAACAACACGACATCGTGAGCCACATGAGGTGATCAACAGAAGTTCACGATTGTTCTGAAGAGTCGGGCCCATGAAGTTTGGCAGCGAGAGCTGCCCTTTGTCATGCAAACAAGTGGCCCGCCCATTTTGCATTCTCAATCAGGAAAAAGAGCGATCACAAAAACAACACAATGAGCGCTTGATGAATGTTTCCCACACAACAGCGAGGACCACAGCAGCATGGCATGAACATGACAACGAAACTGAACTATACAACTTAGGCTCTGCATGAAGTTTTTTCTTCGATTTGCCTATGAGGCCCGATGTCGGTGTGTAAGGTACCGACCGATCAATCGTCATACTGTAGGTAGGTCGACTGAAAATTCTGTCGATAACCTTTGTACTTTTGGACTGGCACCCTGTTCTGTATTCACGAAAAGTCAGACAAAACATGTGCAGTCGGCCTAAAAATCTGAAATGCGAGATAAAGCCAAAACGATAGATAGCAGGTTTTGGTGTTTTCAAGCTGCCGTTGATATGACACACATAACATGCGCCATTTCATTGGGTGGAATTTTCGAAACGGTGTAAAGGTCAGCTGGGCGCAAAGGTCGGTGTAAAGTTCGGTCGAAAGCTCGGTCGGCGTAGCTCGGTGTAAACGTGAAACATTGCCTGTTATTAACGTTGAATGTTTAAAGTTTACACAGAGGTCTATCACGCTGAGCTGTCGAACGAGCTTTCCACCGACCTTTACACCCAACTGACCTTTACACTGTTTCGAAAATATCACCCATTGAAACTGTTGGGGCACACCAGCTTGTAACAAATCGATGCAATATCGATATTACAGTATGTATATATGTACTACTGGCTTGATAATGTGGTCCAATCCTAAAAATAATGGGCTCCGAATATAGTGTACTCCGGCTGGTTCAGCCTAATACCATTGAATTTTTGATGGAAATTAAACTTAATCTAGGATGGTTGGCCAATATACGCAATAAATAACATATTCATAACGGTTCGTGCATAATGATGACTAGTATAATGTTGTTGTAGTTTCAGACCGGGAAAACCGTGTGTGAGTGCTGGGTGTACGGTATTGGGCATTGCGAAATCAACATTTGAAATTCATGAAACTAGATTCTCCCTGACAACGTGTCACTCTGAAGTAAGGGTCAGAATTGACCGGCAACGTTTGCATGATCAAATGTCAAATGTGACTCTGAGATTTTCATCAATTAATGGTGGAATAGAAGCAGAAGCTGGAATATCGTATGCTCATTCTCCAATCGTAGAAGCAATCGCTCTTCGCTTCCGGATCAGAAAATTATCTTGTTTCAAAGCTTTGTATCAATGTGGTATCACAACAAAACCATGCCATGAGTTTTGCCGTTGCAAAGCAGGCACTTTTCATCTTGTAGTGCCTGAGTGGTGAAGGTGTTGCTGAAGGGCAGGAAAACTTTTGGAGATCCGATGCTGATTTTGTGCATCGCCACAGCAGTGAAAAATAACGTCTGAAAGCGAAACGGCTGATAACAATGTTATTGCAATCTTACAAGCTTACTGTAGTTGGTACTAGCAACAACAGGTAACAAGGTAACTGAACAAGGCAACTTTGTAAACGCATGACCTACATATAGGCAATCCATCGGCTCATGGCACTTTTTATACACACAACGCATGCAGCAGCACACGCCATTTTCTAAACAAAATGTACACTTTGAACGAGTGTTATACTTTGATGGCCGCTTTATAATTTACTCGGTTTTAATTAGCTGCTTGACATGACACTTTTCTGCACTGTTGCAGAATTTAGGGATGTTTCAACGGATAACTGCAGAGAATAGATGCATTCATTGACGGCAGTAATGTAGCGTGCAGCCTGTGCGTGTTGAGTGCCATGAGCTGGCGGATTGCCTATACATTGTACATGTATGTACAGTACAGTACCAGTAGGGAGACCGTTCCCCGAGGCTATATCTCGGCCGCGCTAACAGACGGAGATAATTATATTACCGCTTTCGAAAGCGTAAACGATGTAGTCTTTCTGTGCTGAAATTTGGTCTCTTCAAATGCATTCGTGAATAAGCTGGTCACGAAGCAGCCCAGCGCCAAAGCAGTCCGTATACAAGCGCATGCAAAAAATCTAGCGACCAAACGTCCTTCACTAAACTTTGCCTAGCTCATTCGTCAAAGCACTTGACCACATTATTTTGGCACAAAAGCTAGATCGCCTAAGCTTTCGAATGCAACATCGAACTTGTCTCCACGTGCAACGACGGCCGAGACCTGGCGTCACAAAAGGTTTCCATACTTGTTGGGTCACCCTGTGGCTGTGCACATATACACGAGTATTTTCGCCTCGTCTGTTAATATCGTCAAGGATTCTGTCCCAGACTTGAGTGCGCCTGCTGTGCATTACCTGCGAACCTCAAATTATTGAATAAGCAAGAAACCGCAACGATGTAATGCACTTTCCGGCCATCTATAAAATACAACAAAACAACTACAGTACATTAGTTGTACTTGACGCCCTGCCTCTAGCAGCACGTTACCAGCAGCACACAGCACTGATAAAGTCCAATGACCAGTCAAACCGTGTGAAAGATGATCACTTATACCGCTTGAGTTTGGAGGGGCGAGGGGGCGCACTTTTCCCTCGAAAGTCAATTTTTGCCCTCCAAATGGACATTATATTTTCTGTTGTTGGGCGCCATCTGCACCCCCTTGTACGCCCTTGAAGATGACGTATGTATGTAGTTATTCAGCGTTTCGCAGAAAGCATGTTTTGTCGGGTGGAGACAATTTAGGGCCACACCATACGAACAGAGCCTGTCCGGAAACAACTATCGCCGCTGACAACACCAGATCAATCAAAAATGTGCAGGTCCACTGAAGTGGTGGATTCAGCCATTGGCCAAGGGGGATCGAGTACGAAAGTCATTTCAAGCAAGTGCTTGTCCCATTTTCGATAAGTAATTTTATGTAGGCACTGTACGCGCGACCATTAAATTTAAGGGAAAATAGGCGCATTACATATTTGACGCGACAAGCGCGCAATTCTTGCACTTTGGATGCATATGTACACTATACATAAACATAAGTACATATGAAAATCCTACAGTTTGGGGTCCTCGTTCTTCTCTCCAAATTGGTGGCCTCCTTTCAGGGGCCACTTTGACCAAAGGGCATGGTCCCTGTGGCCTCCTCCTGAATCAACCCTTGGCGCACTGAACACGCGCGCGGGTGCGGAACTGACTTTTCACAGCATTGCATGCTGACCGAACCCCGTAGCGTTCTATTTTCGCAACTTACTTTTTGATTAGCGCACCAACTAAGTATAGCAGTGACATAGAGACAAAGCAAACAAACAAGCAATGGACTCTCGCAATCAGTGACATGTAGGAAAACAGCTGGTGCAAGTGCAGCGAAACAGAAAGAAAGTGCGCGTACAAAAAGTTCTCATCAGGTTTGGTCACACTGGAAAGTTCTCGGGCCCTGTGTAACCCTGGCCGAGCTGTGCATAGCACCCGGTTTGCACCTGGATCCCAATATTCGGATCGGACCGACACCGAAAATGTTAGGATGCCGTAAAAGAGCTATCGAACACCCAGCTTGTCTACGCTTGCAAGCCAATTCTAAAGTGCTGCACATTTTATCCAAATGCGCCTTAGCCAATCGGAATGTTTTTGTTGTTTCAGAGAAGTTAGGCGCGGGGGATCCAATTGCAGCGCAAGAAAATTGAATGAAGCTGAATAACCGCAACGGGAAACCCTGTGCTTTTTACGCTTTGAGTTTCATGGCACACCTATACGGTACGGGTGTAAGGCGCTTGTGTTTGATGAAACATTGTACAAGCACAAACTTAGTAATGTGTCAACCGAATGTGTCTGTCATTTGCTAACACGATTGCGCTAGTCCGACGATGTCACCTCGTGTCCACAAAGCGGAGAACCCAAATTGGACAAGACGCACTCAACACCACATACAAACACATCATGTGCGAAAACAACAGATTTTTTAATGTGGCCCTTTTTGCCATAAGCGATTTAAGTGAAAAACACATATTTATAACCTATAGACGACACTGTATTTTACGATGCAAACAGCTCAGATAGCTTTGATAGACATGCAATCCGCATGAAAACAACTGGCGTCGCTGAAAAATGCCAGCTGACTACTGTACTGACACACAAGCAACAATAAATTCATATAACGTGTCACAGAGCCATACCATCATGGTGTTCTCACCCCGCACATTTGACCACCATCGAAGTTCGGTCAGACGTCATTTTCAGACCCAGACAACAAAAAAAAGTAAAAAATTGGATGGTTGGTTAATTTTTGGGGTTTGCCGATCGGTTCGGGTCAGTCTTTCTGGAACCGCATTGAAGGTACACCGTTAATAAGAGCAACCGAAGTCCAGGTCCAGCTTTGTGCACTCTGAGATTAAAACTGATTAGGGTATAGCAGTGTAGGGTGATGGTTTACGAGCACATAAAAGGCCAGCAGGGCCACTTTCAAGTGAAAAGGACTTACATACATACCGAAAACATACACGCATCGAACATCATGGTTGAATTCAATGTAGGGAGCTGCCATTTCATGTTTTTTGAAACACAAACCTAAAATTGGAATCATAATCGAGCAATATGGAATAAGCTCTGCTGACCTAGGTATAATATGTACATGATATGTACGTATACAATGAACTGAGCAAATGCCAAGCTTTTTGTTTTTACAATGCTCAGACATGCCATGCCAAGGCCACCTGCTTCGACGCGCGCGTGCGAGAAATGGCAGTGGCTTGACCCAGGGTTGGGCAAAAAAAAATTTTTTTTTTTTAAATTTGTTTGAAAAAATGTTTCTTTTTAAAAACAAATTTATTTTTTAAATTTTCGGGGGAACAAAATGTTCTAAAACGTCCAAAAATGGCCTTTTTGGCGGTTATTTTTTGTCATTTTTTCTCAAGGGTCGAAAAATTTTCTTCACAAAATCACCTTTGGGGCATGTATTTGGTACCTAAGATACCCCAAATAATGTTATTATACCTTCCCTTGATACATGAGACACAGTATGCATGTGCCTACATGGTACTTCGATGTCATACCCCATCAGGTCGGTCGTATACGACTGATTCAGCTGCCCGACAAGTATTTCTGCAGCTTATATTCTCAATTCTGTGTGGTTTATGAGTGAATCTTGCTTATTCGGCCACAAACTGTTGTGTCCGATACCACAGAGCAGCAATCATAGGTCCATATCAAGCACAGACTGTTGGATCGTACCGACATGACGTAAACACCCTTGATAAGTGATGCAAACCAAGTCACAAAAGTGACTTGTCAATTAAAGTTGCATTTTTTCGCGATTTTGCGCGTTTTTTTAGGCAAATTTGGTAAAATTTCCCCGAATCTCAGACATTTTAAAAAAAAATTTTGTTAAAAAAAAAAATTTTTTTTTTAAAAAAAAAACTTGTTTAAAAAAAAATTTTTTTTTCCAACCCTGGCTTGACCTGTGTTGATCATGCTTATTTAGTGTAATACAATCAGGTGGGTGTTATTCAAACAAGACCTGTCCGCCAGCGTGGATTATCTTTGAACCAAATCCCCAAACCAGCTTTTTTATTATAAAATAAAGATTTTAAAGTGAAGACAGAACACTGTGACTATTAAAAGTCGAAGGAAACTACTACATAACTTGTTGCATCATCACATATGGAACGATTGTAAAACTTGGTGATCGGATCGGGGTCAGATCGGACCTGTCTTGGTCACGGGCGATTCTTGTCTCAAGGATAACCAAAATCTTGTGAATTTACAAGGGCACAGTTCATGAAAATCGTAAGTCACTTGCTGAGACGTGTAGGAAAAACACATGGTTGGTCGGCGAAGTCTACACTTTTAGCATCTGGTGATTCAGGTATTGATTATGTACGTACATATATATACTTTGAAATGTTACAGAGCCGGAAGTTTGGTGTTATGACCCATGATCACGCACCCCCAGTGTGTTCGAAGGAAGCACACAAAAGGCGAAAAACAAATACGAAAGAAAGAGCCTCAGGAACCCATGCGACATGCATGGACACTAAAATGGCTTGGCCGTCATGAAGTTGCGTGTGGTCTGGTTGATGGCATGATAGAAAAACCCAATACCGCACAGAAACACTGCCGTAGAAGTTTGGGCGAAAAAACTCGACACGCCAGGCACTTGGAATGGAGCCTTTGGGTACGCTAACATCTGGACAGTCTGACGTGATGGCACACGCACATGTTTCCATGCACATGCTGTGCTGGGTCCAACGCGATACGGAGAGAGTATGACGCTAACAGGGTACCGCTCTCAAAGAAAAGCTGACGTTGGTTCATGTGTTGCTCTGCCTTCGCTGCATTTTAGGTTTTAAGTCGTATCTGTGTGACTTGGCCGTTTTTTTCGACAAGAAGCTAGGCCATTTCGCACCTCACGACCCCCGCGCCCCCCCGCGCCCCCCGCGCCCCCATGTATTTGATGTAAAACGAACAGTGTGCGGTAAAACGGCCAAATTACAGGGTGTGTTTTAATTTTTGGCGGGAAAAGTATGCGCACCCTGCGCCCCTTTTCTGTAGCCTGCCTGGCTGGCGCCGCTGTTCAGTCTGCATATATGTGAGAGATCCACCCGCGCCCCTCTTCCTATCATCCCCACCCAGGTAGCACGGATGTCTGCTACGTGTAGAACTGCTGCGCATCCTACAAGCGCCCGTCTCGGAGCCGGCTAGACCTAGGTTGCATGGATCCCCCTCTTCCGTTCATGTTTAGGATACCGCAACATTTATGAACACACCTTCATTCAGAACAGATAGTTAAGTTACAGTTAGCTAAGTTATAGTTTATGTTTTTTGGCACATAATATTAATGAACTTTTCGCGTAAACATTTATGAACACAGCTTCATTCAGAACAGATAGTTAGATAACAGTTAGCTAAGTTATAGTTTATGTTTTTTGGCACATAACATTAATGAACTTTTCGTGTAAACATTTATGAACACAGCTTCATTCAGAACAGATAGTTAAGTTACCGTTAAACAATTTATAGTTAACTTTTTTACACATAACATTTACGAACTTTCAGTCTGAACATTTATTAACCCAGCTTCATGCACAACAGGTAGTTAAGTTACCGTTAAACTATTTATAGTTAACTTTTTTTACATATAACATTTATGAACTTTCCGTCTGAACATTTATTAACCCAGCTTCATTCACAACAGATAGTTAAGTTACCGTTAAACTATTTATAGTTAACATTTTTTTACATATAACATTTATGAACTTTCCGTCTGAACATTTATTAACCCAGCTTCATTCACAATCAAAGCGACACAACACACCACCACATGTGCCACCGAAACGGCGGAGCGTTTCGAGCACATCAACCGGCGGATTTCCGTGTGATTTTCATCGTCCAACCATGAGCGAAATTGCGGCAGTTTATGTTCCGCCACATCGAGGCCACTGTCTGAAAAATGGCACATGGTGTTTGGTACCGTATTGTCGGAAATAGAACCCCCCATTAACTTACCCCCCATTAATTGAACCCCACCTAAATGGCTCGAAATAAAAAATAGAACCCCCCATTAATTAACCCACCCCCCATAAATAGAACAATTATTAACAATGATTTTTTTCGTCGGGGGGCCAAATGAAAAATATAACCCCCCCAATTTTTAGCCCCCCATAAATTGAAACCCCTAAAATGACCCCAGTGAAAAAACAGACCCCCCGGATTCTATTTCCAGCAATACGGTATGGGCCCAGCCTGAGCGCTGCTGCCAGAGGTGGGAATCGGACCGGGTTACCTCGGCGCGGCCCGGCCCTACGAGGTCGGGGTCGGCCCGGCCCGACAGTTCGGGCCGGGAAGTCCGGCCCGGCCCGGCCATACTTGGAAAAAAGTCGGCCCGGCCCGATTTTTTCGGCCCAGACTTTTTCTGATGATAATTTCCAGCAATTTTTTGGTGCAAAAATTACGGTTTTTTGGTTTAAAAATACCTGATAATCATGGAAGTCGGTACTAGTTTGCAGAATCGTCGGTCTTTGGTCGTCAACGCACAAATCGCGTTTTGTGCGAAAACACAAAGGTTTTTTCTTGTTGACTGTCCAAAACCCGCTGAATGGTGTAAAATTTGGGTCGGTAAACTGACACAGCCACCCCCATGCCTCTCCCCCGGGTTCTTTTTGCCCCCCCCCATTCCTCCCGGTATTTTTTTGCCACCCCCCCCCCCCCGCAAAACACGTCTCTCCCGTTATCTGTGCTTGTGTATCTGGCGACTTTTCTATTAAAAGCAGTTTTTATTCCGCGAAAAAACACCTTCTGGAAAACCTGGGAAATTGTGACAAAAATCGGGCTAAAAATCTGACCCCGGGAACTTGGGCCGGGCCGGTTGCGACCTCTGGGATTAGCAGCAGCCACAGAGGTGGGAATCGGGCCGGGCCGGCCGTTTTTTCGGAATGTCGGGCCGGGCCGGGGTCGCAGCCAAAAGAGGCCCGACATCATCGAATTTCAATAAAAAATCGTGATTTTTTATG